>JAQIXJ010001752.1:0-18858 GCA_034700185.1 Phthiracarus laevigatus | reverse complement strand
TTGGACGTAAACGATGAGTCAAGTTGTGGTGTTCGGTGTCCTTCCATGTAAATCACGCATCGAAGGTATGGAACTCTGTTGTCCAAAACTAATCGTTGAATTTTAGGCAATAAATCCCAATTAGTGACGCAATGAGTGACTTGAGTCTCATTCATTCCGTGAACAATGCCTTCATCGCCGAGAGTGGCGTAAAGTGTGGCCACTGTTGCGCCTAAATATTAAATATTAAATTGTTATACAGTATTAGATATAGAAATGTGAAACAAATAACAATAAACACAATAATATTAATGAATAATTACCGATACGTAGGACTGCCTGTGCGGTTAACATCCATTCGAGTCGTGTTTCTGCGAATATCATTACATTATGGTGCGGACGAATACCAACTTTGAGCAAACCTCGAGCTATAAAATCGATACGTTCATTGAGTGGTGTTTGTAAACACGTGTTGACGCCATGTATAGCGTATTTCGTACTTTCAATTCATTGTTTGCACAATGGGTTAGTCTATCTATTGAAGGTTTGCTATGCGTAAGCGCAGCACATGTCAAACGCCATTACATACAACAAACAAATATATATTATAAATGCGTAATTAAATTCTTAGACATCAATATATAAACACATTTAATATTTGGTTTATGGTTAGTCACTCATTAACGACAACCACACACACTAACAACACCTCTTCTATTTCCGACATTTCTATTGGTTTACAATAAATAACGGTTTACAACGCGTGCGCAATAATACAATTATAAAGCTTTAAAAGAGCATTGTTTACTCTTAAACAATACCATGTGTTTTTTTATATTATATACATCAAAAACATTAAACAATATATGGTTTATAAAAAGCGTTGATACAAGAACATCAAACGTTTATAGTGTTAATGTTTGTGTGAAACATGTTCAATGATTTTTACTTGTAAATTGGATTAAACTTAATAAATTTGATTTAATCCTTATTTACAAGTAACAATCATTGAATTTGTTTCACACAAACATCCAATTAAAAATATTTTAATAATTTACATCATTTTTTATTTTAATTTTTTTATTTCGTTAATTTCTAACGAAAAGCGTCGGATGTTCTTGCATCAACGCTTTTTATAAACCTTATAACTTTGATATTTACAAAAAAAACTAGTTAGTAAATAATATTTTATATTGCTTGGTAACTATTCAAAAGCTACCATGTGTTCAATCAATTAACGATGAATGGTTCATAAAAAGCGTTGATACAAGAACATCAAACGTTTATAGTGTTAGTGTTTACATTAAACAAGTTCTAAGATTTATACTTGCAAACAAGAATTATACCAGATTATGTATAATACTTATTTGCAAGTATAAATCTTGGAACTTGTTTAATATAAACACTAACAGTATTCAATGCTTTAATTTAAATCGTTTTTAATGGGTAGTACTATTATTAATGTAATATCGTTTTACAAACATTAACACTATAAACGTTTGATGTTCTTGTATCAACGCTTTTTATAAACTATATTATTTAATGATTTGAAATTATTAGCAGTTTCTATTATAATTAAACACATGGTATTGTGTAGTTAGGGAATAACCAGATTGATTAAAATTTTGAAGTAAATGTGCTATAATTACACATTACTGTAGTGCATGTGCTCATATTTGTTTACAGATAGACTTAAACCAATAGAATTAAAGGAAATAGATGTAGATTTAAGTGAATGAGTGCATGCTTTTGAATGTGTAATGCGCTTATCAATAACTGACAAAACCATATGATGGGAACGTTAAACTTATTGAGTGAGTCATAACAAATATTAACCAAATAAATAGCAACATTTTAGAACGGATATGACTCACTTTTAAATACTTATTGTTGTCTAAACAATGTGGACTTAACGTATTGAAATTGGGGATTAAAGTTTAGGAACAGGGGATTAGGAACGGTTCGTCGTTAAGGGCACTCATTATGTTGAATGCTGTATAACGCATTGATCACCAGTTGTTGTTGTTTGCTATTCAACAATTCATCCATTCAATCTTATGAATAAAACAATCAGTGATTTTACAATATAAATATGTTGTATTTGTTCAAAAAAAATATTTATTTAAATAAATATCGATTTATTTCACATTTTCCTTTTAGAAAAAACAAAAGAGATTTATGAGCAAAATGAAGTACAATATAACAGATAAATATATATATAATTGAATTGATAAAAACATATTGTTTTCGCGTGTTCACAAAATTGTGTATAACAAAGCATTTTTTTTTTTGATAAACGAAAAAAATTCATTAAAATTTGTGCAGTTTATTCTATTACTGTTTTTTAGCAAAAAAAATATGTGAGCAAATATAACCGTAGAAGAAATTCATAAATATTTTAAAGCGAAAGAAAAACGAAAAAAATAATGAATACAACAAAAAAAACTATTATTTCTTCTGTTGACTGATCGGAAGAGTAGAAAAACAGATGTACGAAGAGAAAAAAAACGAAAAAGTTTACCCGATTTGTAAAAATGGTGTACAATTAGTTAGTATATATATAATAGATATTTGTTTCTATACTTTACTCCATAGATATATATATATAATCATTTTTGTTTGTAACAACAATATCAATAATAATAAAATTGTGAGCAAATCTATAATAAGTGTAACCAAATTATATATTTATAATATACATTATATTTGCAATTTAATGACTCAAAAACGTTTCTCGTAAGCGTTTATCACTCGCTCTCTAATATTTGCATTGCCAAACACTAGTGTTATATAAAAGGCCGGACGAATCGAAGCCTCGTTTCCCAAATTAGACAAACGCACATAAAAATAACTGAGACTTAAAATAACAGTTTTCGTCTCTTTTAACAAAAATATTTTGAACAATAAAAATATGTGTACGTGTATGCATGCATACCAAATTTATATTTATATCAGTTAATTGCGTTTAAAAAAACAATTTATGAATTAACATTTCAATCGATTAAAAAAATGCCAAATTAATTGCGAATTTTTTTTTAAATAAAAACTGTGTAAAAAAACACGCACACAGACGCACACAAAATTTGCTTCGCAAATGAATAAAAGTTTTCAATAAATTCAATAAATTTTCACTCAACAACAAACAAAAAAACGGGTTTAAAAGCATAAAAACTGGTATAAATAAGAAGTGCGCGACAAAACAAAAGTACATCACACACACAGAGACACTAATCGGCGTCAAATTCGTCCCAATACACGTGCTTCTCGTAGTATTGTATGACCATTTGCGGGCACCTATTGTTGGCCACTTCTGCCAGAAGCATACTCTCCCGATCGTTACTCCACTTCACCAAAAATATTATCGTATTGTCGAACGATGTGATGCCCAATATCTCGGACGGCGTCCACCCATAGTCGAAACCATTCTTCCGCGTCCTCAACAGATGCAACAGTTCGCGCACCTCTTCGTCCGACATTCGCTTCTTCGGCGGCTGAGACGACGCCTTCTCCAGCTTATTATTACCGCGTTTACGTTTTCGACACTTTCGGTTCTTCTGTTCGCCGCTCTCCTCACCAACGGTTTGTTTCTGAGACATTTGGGTAAATGATATTTTCATTAATTATTATCGCATATATTTCAATCGTCATTTAAAACAAATTAAACGCGCAAACACTACCGTATATAATAGTTTTAAAATTTAGCCAAAATACAGTGTAAACGTGCGAACCATTAATAATAGCAATAGCAGCCACATATTCATATTTTTCTCATTACGCTAAAATTTTAATTTTTTTTTCATTCCTTAATAACGCAAAAACATAAGCAGCATAATAAAAATTAAGCAAAAAATAAAAAACACTAAACAATGCGCGCTATACAATAGCAACGGCAAAAAAAGCAATACTTCTACGAAAGCAAAGAATATACGATTTAAAACCGCGAAATACCGTATACCGTACACAGTTTAACAAAAAATCGATAATAGCTGTGGCATATGAAAAAATACACTAATTTCTCAATACGTTAGCGTATTTAATGCGGAGCGTAATAATAATGATAATAAAAATTTCTCCAAATGCATCGAATCATTAAAGTTACATTTAAATGGACAACAAAAAACTTAATCGATAGATTTTTGAGTTTCAACTTATCATTAAGCGTTTTTTTAATATATATATTATTTATTCACCAGTCGATTATTTGACGAAAAAATGTCAAAACAGAGAAAAAACTAGAATCAAATAATTAGGAGAGAAAGAAAAAATCGTCCATAATTCAAGAATAATCACAGCAATAGTATATAAGTTACACGCAATCGGAAAACAAAAAATAGCGACATTGACATTGTTATTCAACAGTATTATTATTATTACCGTATTATTATGGAAGAACTGCGTGACAAAAACTCCTCACACAGACACACACACACATACAGTATGCACTGCTAACTCCCAGTTTTGTCACGCATCGCAATTCAAACATTACGAAGCCTAAGATAGAGGTGAGTTTCGAAATAACGGCATTGGATATAATGGTCAGAATAGGCTTCAGTTTACTTTTAATATCTAAACTATAAATATCGATATATATCTGGTGTTAATAGCAATTTGTTTACCGGTATATTAAATTAGTGTTTAATTATAAAATTTTTTCGAATTATAATAAAAAAATTTTCCTTTAGTAGAAAGGAAATTTTTAAAAAATTACTCCTCTATAAAATAATAATAAAACGCTTTTTACATGTAAAAATCAAACATGAGCTTGCTTTTTGTCTTTCCGCGACTGAGTGCGCATAGTGTTTATGCTGACGCTATTGCGCTCTTAACGAATACACAACGAATTGGATACGCCAATGCATAAAGCTTTTTACTATTTATTTTTTTCATTTAGCACTATCAAAGCCTATCGACGTCACAAAAAGACAAAAAGCAATCTCATGTTTGGTAAAAATCATGTGTTAGTTAACGGTTTCGCACATTTTCGAACATAAATACTTAACTAACGCGTCAGTATCGCTTAATATACGCGTAAAACTAAAGCGTTGTTGAATTGGCGCCAAACGCCTAACGTTTCGAACACACTCTCCAAACCAGAAACAGATTTATATTACAACTTTGGGTTTCCGTTGATTTCTAATAAAATGTTGTAACATAAAACTTTTCTTCATTTTAAGAGGAGTCTAAACTTAGTGTTTCGCGCGAAGCTTCCGTACATTTAATTAAAAAGATTATAAAATGTTTGCACAATTTCCACATAAAATAAACTAAACGAAAATCGGAGTCAAGTTTACTTTGAACCAAACAAGAATAGCGATAACGCACACAATATTTAAATTATTGATGACGAAAACATAAAATACTTACGTTTCTATTACTACCTTCTTTAGCGGCAATTACTACATTCGTCGACATTTTACTAGAGTTGTTGGGCTCTAATTGGGACGAAGACGTGGCCACAATATTCTCAGTATCAATAGTTTTGGGTTTATCACTAACTTTATTATTATTAGGCACTTCGTTAATAACAATAACATCGCCATCAATAGTGGCAGTATCGGTCACGTCGTCGACAACTATAGTTTTCTCTAAAACAGTGGTATTACAAACATTATTATCGTCAATTGTGTCCCGTTTTTCCTGGTCTGCGGTCACATCATCAGTAATAGTTGTGACCGTTTCGATAACAATAGTGGCCGACACTGACTGATTGGGTTGCGTGGAAGAGTGAGGCGAATCGAGTGCGACTCCACTCTCGTCGATATTGCTTTTATTATTATCATTTTCGTCATCAATCGAGCAATTATGAGCAACCGTTTCGCTGCTTTGTTGCACCGATTCATCTTCATCGCCATTCTGGTGCGAATCTCGCGCATCCGATAGCACCGACAAGTTTGGCAAAAAATCTTCGGACGACGAAACGAGCGGATGCTGAACACTCTTGCTATTTATGGTGTCAATCAGTTCACTGGCAGCCGATAATGCGCTATTTTCTTCACTCATGTCCGGCAACCTCTCGACTTCAGGTTCGCGTATCTTCTCTTCCAACTTCACTATCAATAATTCTTTTTGTTCGTTTCTCTGTTCGACACTTTCAGTATTAATCACTTCGATCTCATTACTGCTGTCATTAACATCATCATTATTAATATCAATAATAATAGCGCATTCTTCCACAGTATTTTGCGCCACATTATTGCCACCTTTGTCCACACTAACGGTGTCAGCGTTTGCTATCGTTTCACTAAAGCAAAACGTAGGCATCGATACGTATCCAATTGGTTCCGACACTTCTTTATTTTGTTTGTTGTCGTTATCACTAGTAATATTGCAATTATTTTTATCAACGTTATCGTCATTTGAGAGATTGTCTGCGTTGACCGCAGCAGAAGTCAACTCATTTGTACTATTTGTGGACCGATTATTATTATCGTCATCGTTAACTGTGTCACAAGTATTGCTATTTGCCGATACCGTATCAACAGTCGCTGACTCTTCCTTGGATTCAACAGTCGCTGACTCTTCCTTGGATTCAACAGTCGCTGACTCTTCCATTGATTGAACAGTCGCTGACTCTTCCTTTGATTGCGGTAATAATTCGCTGCTATTATTATTATCATCGTTATTATTAGTGTCCACTACAGAAACGCCCCTATTATTGTCAACTATGACGCTCTGGTGGACATCGGTGTCGATGGCAGCGTTTGCCACGACATTATTGGCTTCACATGTATCTATAATATCACTTTCAATTTTATCTTCCATCGTATTATTTGTATCATTTGCTGTATTAATATTCGTATCACTTAATTTCTGGCAGTTCTTTAATAGGTTATCAGTGGTGACTGATTGCGGAGAGGATTGCACTGAATTGTTATCGATTTGCACTTCGTTTATAATTTCTAAGCCCGTATTCATCGAATCGTCGCTGATTTGTTCGATAGTATCGGTTTCGATCGAATTACAACCGGTATTCGCCTTATCGCCACTTATTTCTTCTGCTTGTTGTGGTTGTTCTTCTTCCTCTGTAGCCTAAATAATTAAAAATGACAATTTTGATAAATATGAACAGAATTTTATTAAATGTTTTTGTTTTGATAATTTTGTTTTCATAATGATGGGTAGATTAGCTATTCACACAGAAATAACATCTCTATCAATAGGGAAAAAATTTTACCAAACCATTTTATAAGTGAAAAATTTAAAAAAAAATCATACCGCGATAATCAACTTAAATATAAAAATAGCAAGAAAAAAACTTTGATTAAACTTAAAACTTCCTCAACGTCGCCGTAACGTAAAAAATGCTTATAAAAATATACTTTCGAAATGGTGTAGTAGCGATCACGGCATAAAAAACATACTTAACAAACTTACTTTTCAAAACAACTTACACACAACTGCCGCACGTGTTATCATAAAAAAATGAAGCATAGCAGAAGCAGATCGCAGACAGCGAAATTTGATAGGTAATTCAGTACATAGGTATTACAAGTGATACAAAAAAAACCTAAAGTATAGGCGATAAAAGAGTCCCATAAATAACAATTTTTAGGTTTAACAGAAATAAAAATCCTGTTTCTTAAATCAAGGAAAAAAGGCCAAACTTCAAGGTTAAAGCAATTGTACGATACTGGTAAAATTTATGCCGATAAAACTTATTTTTGTAATGTCTGCTGCTATTACTAACACCACTCTCTCTAATATAATCATAATTATAATAATATTCTTCTACTATTTTTTTTGCTTTTTTGTTTGTAAATATCACAATGGGTTTTAATATATGCATTAAAACGTGCATAGAAATTAACGTGCATTGCGTTTAATTTCCATAATGTTTTCTTTTTGTTGAATAAATAAAAGAAAATCCATAAAATAATAAAAAATTACTACCATTGTTCTGTGCATATAATTTTTTTATTATTAAAGGAAATATTGCGTAATACGTAAATAGCGTAAAATTTTATAGCGCATTCTTCTTCTTTTTTAATATTCTTTCCAAGTTATCGCTTATCTATTAAGCGCGTTATTATCGAAAAAGCGTTAACTTAATTATGCATAATTGATGTTTATTAAATTACGCATTGAATAATTAATCGTAAATGGGTTTATAAAGAAAAGTGATGATAACTCGAAAGAAAATAAATAAAATGTGTAGTATTATATAATTTATGCGTTTGATTCAAATATGATTACTCGATATTTCCTTAAATAATAAAAAAATATGAACTGCCGTTATCTTTTAGGCAGATAACTGTTTCGCTAAAAAATTCAAGGAAAATAATCTATTTTTGGTTGCGTTTACTTATACAGTCAAACACAGATAATAGAAACTGCGTGCAGTAAAAAAAAAATTTGCATGACTCAAAGATTTTTTTGAACACACTTGAACTAAATATTATATAAAAATTTAGCAAAATTTTTGTTTTTAGATATATATTAAATATAACCGTTAGATGTCAGTTAATACATAAAAATACTTAACATTAATATCTAAATTAATATTGTCTTACATTCTTGATACTATCCTCTTCGACCACTTCCAAGCCTTGACTCTTAATGAATTCGATTAACGCATCGCCGGAGAGTTGAGCGTCATTTTCATCGGCAATAAAATAATAGCACTGACCATCTTCGGACAAAACCACACTCGCCTGAGTCTGATCGTCCGCTTTCATCTCTTCCTCGTCAGTAGTGATGGTGACATGAATTTCTTCACCGTCTTCGTCATTATAGCCATCCTTTTCGTCGACAACAAACAGTTGCACCTGTTCTAGAGCTTCTTCCAGAATATCTTTGTGGTGAAGGATCGATGACGAGCCCACAGAAGAAGCCACTGATGGCGCTCTGGACGATGGACGCGATGTCCGCTGCGTTGGCCAGTCAGTGGTATGACTCGCTAATCCAAAACAAAAATAAATAAATTTTATAAAAATTCAGTGACAATTGATTGAAATCGCTTATGGCTTACAAACAAATTCGTTTCGACAATCTTTACTTAATGAATCACTGGTGACAATCAGTTGCGGCTGACTCTTATCCGCTGCGTTGGCCAACGAGTTATCGTCTAAATTAGTGTGTGGAGAATTAGCAGCGTTTGTTTGCAATAAGGTGTGAAGAATATGGGACCGAAACGCGTTATTGTGCATCTCGTTTCGCGCACGATTACCATCCACGTCCCGATAACCCACGTCCGAAACATTGAGCTCTCGATTAATAGACAGATTGACGTCGACATTGCTGTCCTGACACTTGCCTTCCAGAATCATTTGAACCTCGGATTCAATGTTGCGTATGTTTTCGTTATGTCCCATCTACAAAATAATATCTTAATTATAATAATAGACTCTTAATTATGGTTAAATAGTCATTTATATTCTTTTTCTTTTCTTAAATATTGGATATAAAAAATTGGTAATTTTGAAGCTTTCTAACAAAAATATATCCCAGTTTATATAATGAGAGACGACTTAGGATATGGCGCTATAAAATAAATCATTTCTTTGAAAAAATGAGATATTCGTTACAAAAAACAATCATTAAAAAAGCAACACTGTTTAATTGTTTAATTAGATATTTTAACTCTTAATTAAAATCTTTCATATCTAATTTAACTTTCCTATTAATTTCTTTCGTATTAATAAAAACAAAACCTATTAATTAAAAAGTTTCTCGTATTACAGATGTAAACCACTGTTGGCGTATCAATAAACTAAATGACATAACGCTTCTTAAGCACAATATTACATGAATAAAACACAATAATTACCGGTAATGTCGTAATCAAAAACTTTTAAAACCGAGACTGAGGCTCGGTGTTAGTAATGGTTCACTTTTAAGACATTACACTCAACCAATAAATCAGACATAATAGAAAGCTATTTTTGCCTTCTTCAAGAAAAATTTACCTAATTATTTAGACCCAGGCATAATTCTACGAATCAATTAGTGTAACTTTTTAAAAATGTTGAGGTGATAAAAATAGAAAAATTTGTTTTAACTAATTTTTTGATTTATTTTAAGAAATTTCAAATTAACTTAAGTGCTATTTTATTATCGTTTCATTACGTTTAAAAGTTTTCAATCGAAAAATATAAAATCACATAAGGCTCAGACCCGACACTCATAGCCTTAGCTGAGGCGCGAGACATTTAAGGATTGCAACATATATATAGCAATAATAAACTTATCAACATTGGAAAGTTTTGTGTAGTGTTACGCGTCATTATCAAGCATTGCAATATTTGTATAAAAAATTATTTATTGTTTTTTATATCTCAATTATCTTAGGTAAAAGCAAAGATAACTGATATAAATAATAGCTTTTGCAAAAGTATTCGAGGCATACATTGGGCAACGTTCGCACCGACTATTATGAACAATATGTAGCGTAGCTTTCTCTGCGTAAAATGAATAATAAACGTGTTTAGACTTTGATACTTTCATAGAGTAATTTTTTTTATGTGTAAAACAGGAAAACATTGCAATCAATGATGTGGGCGCCAATCCAGAATAGTCTATAAAATTATTAAGCATAATAGCAGACACAAGCGTGGCATAAGTAGAACATTTCTCTACATTCAGTGGATTACCGCGCACCTGTCTGATTGCAATACTGTTTTATAATAATAAATCTCTATTTCTTATAAAAATAATAAACTAATGCTAATGTGAAGTAATATTATCTCATATAAGCGAGTGGTTATGTCACTCATATACTGATAGAGTAAGACAATTATTTTATACTAGAGGTTCACAAATTATGAGTCCCAACCAAAAAAAGGTTAATCCGAATATTATATTTGATACATCGTAATATTATGTGCACGAATCACATCGAACCAAGTATTTTGAGCCCTATTTATTGTTACTGAAAATCCAGAGTTTTATTTAATCCCGAATTTTTGTATTCATGTTATTTTTGAATAAACTATATAAAACTATGTGTTATTTGATTATTCCCGGATAGTTGATTGGTTAAACTAAATTTTTTGAAAAATTCATGGCAAAACTTTCATACAAAAACTTTCCCCTTTTTCCTTCTTGAAATTATTCGGTTTTTAGTCCTGAATTTGAAGACTCTAACCATAATAGAAAAATGTGAGTAACTTGAAAGCGAAACAACAGTAACCCAAAACATTCATTAATAATATTTTGCAAATTCAATTGTAGACTAAACATTTGAATGCACTAAACGACTAAAGTGCAAAACAACGCTTAATTGCATGCATCATAATAAGCGTATTCGTAAATAACAAAACAATTCATCATAAACATTATTAAACTATTATTTTAAATTTTAATGTAACATAAGTGTTTTGTACACAGTTTCTGTACCACTAATTCTAAACATCTAATTCAATACCTCTATAATATTACGCGCTTTTTTAGTTTTAAGTTATATAGAAATGGCTGGTTTATAATGACATAGGAAGTGCAAAAAACATTTATAATTAAAACGTATTTCTTGTCAATAATAAGCTAACGAATAAATAAAGCTTTAAGTAAATAAGTTTTTAATTATCTGGGATCGGAATTTTAAATATGATTCAGTTAATTATATATATATATAAATTCGATTTGTCTCAAATATCAACGAATAAAGCCATTAATAAGAATGATTATTGAATAGTAATCAATACACTGAAGTGGCTGGCATTAGACATAAAAGTTCGTTAAAATTGAGTACAAAATTTAATATAAGTTAAAATAACAGTTTCATAAAGTTTAAATTTTGCTCAAACAACAGCTATTTTAACGTTCTTTGGGCAAAATGCGTTAAATGCATTTTAACATTCAATATTTTCACATACAAACACTTATAAGTTCAAAAAATTTTAGAACTTTTGTAGATAACAAAGTTTGACGAACTTCGATCATTTTTAAAAATGCTATTTCAATTTTGCCGAATTAAACTGTCAGCAGACAAACTTGATTAGTAATAGCCCGGAAAAAATTGCAAGAATTGTATAAAATGGTAAATTGTTTTTAAAATTTTACCAAAACCGCAATTAAAAGGTAGAAATTATTTTTAAAAGAGATCGCATATTTAGTTAATGAATGATCAATAAATTTTTTCCCTACTGACTTCTTATAAAATAATCAACCAAATACTATTTTAATTTTTTTGTGAAGAATTGTGAAAATTTAGTAAAATAAATCGGTATAAATATTTAGTTATCTTAAACCTATGATAACAAAAAAATAAGCTCCACTTTTTAGTCAAATACTAAATAGTAGCAAATTCTATTATTTTTAGGCTCTACTTATTAGAAAAAATAACATTGAATAGTAGATTCATAAACCCTGTACTCTAACTATTATGACGTGAGATTAGTATAGTAAACCGTTTTAATTTTAATCAGTTTTTTCTTCATTAATAATATTTGAAAACTTTATAGTTGAATGCTGTAACATCAAAAGACAACATTACAATCAACTTTTTGTTTTAAATAATTAGCAATAAAAACTTAAACTAATTTGATTTGAAAATCATTGATTTAAGTACTGAAACCCCATATTTTTGTAGAAAAGCGACAATTTTTAAAATTATACGGTATTACTTAATACTTCTATAATTATCTCATCAGCAACATATCATAATTATCTGATTTGCCAAAAAGCGTTACAAACAGCCACACGATTGGCTGTAAACCAATAATAGAAACGAGAAACTAAATCAAATATAACAAAAACTATACCTTTTTATATAACGCGGGATTATCCTTATCGGCCGATACGTTCTTCTGGTTCGTATAATTATTCGGGTGGTATTGAACACCATTTGTAGTCATGTGCACGTGAGTGTCACGAATTAGCGGTGGATAGCCGTGACGTATTTTGTCCCTGATATCCGCATTCTTGGGCTCAACAATCACACGTTTCTGGTACTCCAGCGAATACGCGGTACGAATAGAGATCTGCTGCTGACTCGAATTTAATGCTAAATTATTAATGGCCGATGGCTTATCAGTGGATGCCGAGCTCACAGGCAACAGCGATTCGTGCGGCGAGTAAAAATGTGCCGGCAATTGTTGCCGCTGTTGAATGACACTGTTGTGAGCGGTAAACTGGGAATCAGTAACCGGAAAAGGATACGGCAGCCGATTAGGCGTTAACTCGCTGTGCTGACTGCTGACGTGCTGACCATTGTTGTGATATGGATGATAGTGACGAACCTGCGATAGATTCATGTATCGCTGTGGCTGCTGTGTGGACTGCAGCGACGACTGTGAGGTCATTGTTGGCACTGATTGCGGTATTAATGTGGTGGCAGTTGTAGTAACAACTGGTCTCATCGGTGACGGATAAGGCGGCGCGTAGTGTCGCATGTGTTCGCGCGTCATCTGATGCTGCTGTTGCTTCAGTTGTATCTGACTTAATGGTTCCGGACGTGAGTTGAAATATTTTTGGTTGTTTATCATCGATGGTCGATCGCCGCGTGTTATGACTGATGACGGCGGAGGTATATGATGGGCTGATCCGATGGGAGCCATGTCTGGCCGCATGTTGTTAGCCATGTCTGGCCGCATGTTGTTCGCCATGTTATGCATCGGAGGCGCCATATGTCCATGAATGTCTAACGGATTTCGTAGCATTGGTGGCGCTGAATACGGTATACGCGTTTGGAACTCATGAGATGACTCCATTAGTCGTGACTATAACACAAAACCATTTATTAATGACTATTGCTTTGTGAAATCAATTTCTTAGTGCGCTTAACATCAGTTAATCACAAAAAAACTTGATCTTGGTTGGACTTGATTTTTCAAATATTGGTTCGGGATAAGCACGCATAATAGACAAGATCAAAATTTTAAAAATATTGTTAAGTTATTAATGTAAATTACAGTATGTCAGAAACGAGATAACGTAAGAGAGAAATTAGGGGCATAGATCGTCTATCAACAACTGATTCTAGCTTTTTTTTCGTTTTTTATGCATATCAGGCGTCAAAAGTCTGCAAAAGTGTACAAATGAGTGTATAATTTTTGCCAATGTTTAACGTCGAACACCGACTCATTGTCACCGACAGACCTCTGTTATATTAATGAGTAATTATAAAATTAGGGTTTATAAATTATAAAATATTTTCGATTTTCACTTTTCAAAAATACAGTAGCAAAGTATAAAGCTTTATCGCAATTCATACACGTACAGTATATGCCGAAAAGTATAAATTTATTAAGCAATGAGAGCCACTTAAAGCTAATTCAATTCAAATTAGCTTTAGGCAACGGCAAAACTTTCTTCAAATAGTCACGTCTCAACATATCGCTATTTTTCTATGTGTAACATCGATTTTTAGTTTTTTTTATCAATTCTATAGACGATTTTATTGGGGAAAGATAGACGAGTTATTTTTTAGCCATTGATGTCATCGGCATTCATAATTTTCCTTTAGGCAGAATTTATTGGTTTGTTAGGATGTTTACCTATTTATTATCAGACTTTTTATTATTTTAATTATATTTTGTTTACGAAATAAGACGTAATACGTTCAACACTTAAATATAAATTATAAATATTCATCTCTCTTAGATAATTCGATAATTCACTTTGTAGTCGCTCAGTACTAAATTTATAGCTCTGATGGGTTTAGTTAAAATGTTAGGTACAATAAAATACATTAAACTTTATTATATAAGTAAAATTATATAAGTTTTATACAGACTGTTTAAACACGTTGCTAACAAACAAGCAAACAGAAAGGTGGATAGTAATGATCAAATCCATAAGCTCAACTTTCGAGAGCAGAGCAAATAAAATTATAAACAAAAAAATTAACTAATGGCTATTAAAGACAGCGTTAGCACCGAAACGCAATTCGAAATTAATATATGATTACATGACCGCACTCTCAATTAAGAATAAATGATTATAGAAATAGTGTTATTGCAAATAAAATAACAATTTCGTTCATTTATACCGAATCACGAGCTACATTAAAAACGGTTGTCTGCAACCGTTCAACAATTTTATTCTCATTGAAACTATACGGTGGCTTTTATAAAATAATTTTAGCTAATTTCCAAAAGAATATAAATCCGTTATGTATATGACAAGTAAACGCAATGATGGATTAAACGCAAAAGCGAATTGAAAGAAGGAAGCGATATCGAACATTCACAAGAAAGTGAGCCATAATACGAATGCGTTCGTTCCTGTATTTAATTGGTAATCAAATCCATACATTTTCAATTTACAATTTAATCTGTAATTGTAAATCTGTCTAAATATTTTTGTTTTACGGAACCCTTTTCTTCCTTATTCAAAAAACCCTTAAATTTATTTTAATTAATTAAATTTATCTGGTTTCTGCTGATGTTTAAATATTAAAAAACAAATTCCAAAATAATGTTTATTAATAAACAAAAAAAGCGAATAATATAAATTACGGTAGAAAGTAGTAAACGATTGCGCGCAAAAAATTATAAGCATAAAAATATTTAATGCAAATAAAACAAAAAATAAAAGATCATTGACCAGAAATTAACACACGAACAGCAAAACAAAATTCGTTGAACAAAACTTAATCGCTAGCACTTTAAACAAAAAAATAATAATAAAAATAATCATTTTTCTGAGGAAATACGATCTTTAAAATTTGCTGGAAGCATAAACATTTTTTTAAAAAAAATCACATACAGTTACCATAGATGACGGATGCGGTGTTGGCATAATAGTAGAATGTGGCGCAATGATGTGCGCTCGCATTTCATTGGTGTTTAACTGCATAGCAGTGGCCGAGTTGTACATACTCGAGTCCAGCATGGGATTAACTCGAGCCACTTTGGTTGACGGCCAGTACGGTCTCATCGATGTCTGGTTGAGTAGCGGTAGTCGAGACGCGTCCGCCACGAGTGGATCGTTCGGCGATGAAACGGGCGGATGGGCTGAAGGCATTACGGCTGAAGAAGGCTGAGGTAGTCGTGCAGATAAAACCAGGTTTTGCGGCAAAGATTGCGTTACGACCATCGATGGTTGCGTTAATGAACTGAGTGTATGCACTACAGTGGTTGCAGCTGTTGTTGCCGATTCAGTAAATGGTAAATTTTGCACTGTTTTAACCGCATCTTTATCTGGCAAATGGTATTAAATCAATGTTATTTGAATTCATTGTTCAACAAATCCATTTTAAATTTTTTTTAAATAATTCATTAACAGTCTATATATAAGTACTTCATTAAGTTTTAATAACATTTAAAACTAATAGACCATATAATAAGCGAACAAAACACACACTAAAAAATTAAATTAATTAAGCCTAAGAGGCGAGAATAATTCAATGAACTATAAAAAACAAATTTAATACGCGATTATATTCATCGAAAAACTAAAGCACAAACAAAGAAACATAAAAAACAAAATTTTACACTAGCAGTTTGAAATAGGCGAATAAATTCACATATCAACATAATAAATCGTTTGCCAATCGCCGTCGTCGCAATAAATTATTAGCGTACATATATAATAACTAACGTAAGTATTCATTAACTATGTATTTGCTAAAAGTTAGTAGAAAATTATCAATGTATTTCAAAATTAACTAAAGTTAGCGCATATTCTGTACACACTATGTATGCACACTGACATAGTGTGTTCAAAACTTTTTTATTATACTAAACTAGTAAGCTAGAGATTTATATCTTTTTTTTTCAAAAATCCCGTCTCTCTCTCTCTCTCTCTCTCTCTCTCTCAGTGTATAATTTTTTGCGTTTTTCCTTAAAGACAAACTATAAAAAAATTTTCTTAATTTTCTACGGATTTAAATTTCGATATAGACTATGAAAATAAAGCTAAGCCTAAATATAAACATAAAGCAAAAATCCTCAAATGATGATTTTTCTCTACTCTCAACTTTTAGCGACAAATCTAACGAATTTCACAATTCTAATGATGATGACTCGCGAGTGATTTGTTTGCGTGTCTTTTTGATTCTTCAGTCTGACCTTCAGCTTATAAAAAAAATTAAATACTGTAGAGAATAATAAGGTCTTATAAAAAATAAGGTAAAAGTGGCGCAGTGTGTTGGTTGATGTTTCAATCTCTATTTAAAAACCAAACACAAACTGAAATATTGTTTTAGGACAGGTGTGTGTATGTATGAAATTGAAACTCACTCAACGAATCAGTAAATCAAATATAAGCACACAATTGATTGATGTCTTAACCGTCTAACAACTAATGTAAATAGTTCTCTGACAACTTTATGATGAATTTATTTAATGCGAAGACGTACGCGCCAAACATTTGCACGAAAAATAATTAGCAAAAACAAAAGTTTAAAATAGTGGATATATAAAACTTAAAAATTTTTATCATCTATTTATTCGTAAAGTTTTTTAAAACTATTTTTTATCCGAACACTTCAACCATGCATATAAATGAATAACTTAACAAAATAAACTACTTTTTCCACGAACGGAGCAATGAATAATTAATTTAAAAACAACATGCTTTATTAAATAGTTTTTTCTATTTTTCCTTCTGATGCCAATGTTACGTTTAAAATCATGTATTTATTATTTTTTATTATTAAAAAATATCGCTTCCATAAATTTTTATCATATTTGCGTAATATATGCATAATCAAAATATTTTTACGCGATTAATACGTAAATCATTTACGAGACATAAATATCAATTAACCTTAGATTAGTATCGGGGCTTTCAATTAGATTTGGCACAATTATCAAACACACTCTCAAACAAATTACACGCCAAATAAAAGTTTCGCACTCAAAAACAAAATTAAGAAAAAATAATAACTTAACAAATAAAAATCTGGTATAAATTGTTTTCGAAAATAAAAATAAAACATATCAATTATAAAGAAAAGGATTTAAATAAGAAGAACGTGTAATTGATTACCTTTGCAATTAATACTAAAGTCATTATTCAATTTAATGGACTGCATAGCGTGCGACACATTCAAGTGTGTGGCATCCAATTCGGACGTATTCCGCATAACATCCACAATCTTGGAGAACGTGGACCCAAGAGAATCGACGTTTCGCGGTTCGGAAGGCGGTCGCGGCGCCGCTATAGGCATTTGGGTGCGAGCGTGCGATGATGGGTGAAACTGGCGAACAGTGACTGGCGGTGATGGCAATCGTAGAACCGTTTCGTACTTTGAATTGCAGTTAACATTAATGATATCCATGTGCCCGGTATTTGGGGTCAGTGTGTTTAATGCTGTCGCTATCGATTCCGACTGTGGCGTCCATTTAGGCGTTTCAGGCATTGATATCGACTCCTGTGACCGCGAATCGTCATTAAAATCTTCTTCGCTAACTATTAATTGAACAAAAACACGAAAAATTAATTAGCTTTGATTGGAAAAACTAAAAATGAAAAGCGATAGAAAACAAATCATATGTTTTCTACAAAAACTTTTTAAAAGTTAAACTAACCTACACTACAGATAAACATTTAGATTCAAATAATAATAAACGGCTAGATTTTATGACGTCATTCTTTTAATTGCATTAAAACGAGACGGAAAATCACTTTAATAAATATTACCAGAGAGAAAATATTCTCGATTTTCTTATCAATCATTGCAATAATGAGCAGTTTTTTTAAAAAATCTCAAATGTTTTTCAAAAGAAAATCGATAAACAAAAGCCGGTCAGTGTATCAAAAATCTAATGATTTTGCATAAATAAAATTTTAATAACTGAACATAACACTACGTCTACCACACACACACACACACACACACACAAGAAAAACAAAATAATTTTATTGATATAACGATCTCATAAATATATAGCTAAATAATTATATAAAAAAACTCGTGTATATACTAGAGGTTGAAAACGGGTCCCGTGGAAAGCGGGAGGGAGTGGGAATGAAGCCAAACTTTGCGGGATGGGA
>JAQIXJ010001751.1:0-18859 GCA_034700185.1 Phthiracarus laevigatus | reverse complement strand
TGTTATATAAATTTATAAGTTGGGACAAAAATAATCTCATTTAAAACTTACTAAACGTGTTCGATGAAAGTTCTGGATTAATTTATTTAGAGTAAGTTAATTTTGAGGTAATAACTATCACAATCATTTGTTTTGTATTTAAAGATTTCACTTTAAAAAAATTTTTTTATAACATTAAGGTTTTTAATTAAATAATTTAGGGTTTAAATAACTATAAAGCATTTTTAAGTTAAATTATTATCTAATATTTCTAACAAATCTTTCTAACGATTTTTGAACATTTTCTAACGATTTTCAAAGCCCTACTAATCACATATGGGTTAAATATTAGGCTAGTTATTCACTGCGAGATAAATTGTATTCAATTTCTTAACTTTTGTGCGCAAAAATTTTCATTATAATCATGAATTAAAAGGTTGTATAAAACAAATTTTATTAGAAAAACATATTTAAAATATTGAAATAGAAAATATCAAATGCTTAGAAAACATGTGTAATGAAAAACTATAAAAAACTATGTACACGTGTATTAATTTAGAACTAATTAAATAAAAGGCACTTCTTTACAATTAAATTAATTTAACAAAACTAAACTAAACAGCGGTTGTGAGCGGATAATCCTGTAGCCTTTGCATCGGCGTTGATGTTCGAGTTTGCGACTACAAATAAAACAAATTGAATTATATTATCGGTTAATTAACTAAAAAGCTCATTATTGTAAACCATATTATAATTAATAAATAGTAGAGTAACGTATACCTCATCTTCTTCGAAGTGGGTTCGAATGAATTCGGGATCAATGCTAAATGATTCGTTCTGTAGGATAGAACTTGATTAACAAAAATGGTGAAAACGCAACAAAAAAATTATCATTAATTTGAATGATATTATAAATATATATTTTTGTAACTCAAGCACAAAAAATTTATTCTCTAATGACATACAAAAATGAATGAATACCTCGTGAAGTTGAACTGTGGTGCACAACTGATTTCCAATAGTACTTTGATTGGCGACAAATATTGTTTTGCTAGCTATGAACTTATTGACATTATTGGGAATATCACCGTTTGATTGTACACCAGAGGAATGATTTGTTTGCGTATGTATAAGCGAACCTTAACGCAAATAAAACATTCAAATACTACTATTATAGACTCAATGATTGATTTATTACCATATATTTGTGGTATTAAATCGGGATTTCTTTTAATGTTGTGGTTCGCAACAATAATATCGGTTTTCGGAACCAAAAATACAGACGGACTGTTAAAATACTTGAACGTTGATTAAACATATTTTTTGATAACTTAATTTTTAAAAATACTTTAATACTTTAGAGTATCTTTATCTAAATGACTAGAATTCGCTTCCTTTTCCTCGTCTCGACTCCGAATTTTGCAAATAATAGCGATAATAACGCTCAATAATAGAAACACTAATAGCAGGCCAACAATGATCCCAACAATAACATCGTAAGCGTCTTGTTGTTGCGCCGTTTCTAAAGCTATATAACAAAAATAAAATTTAATAAAAACAACTTATTTAAAAGAATAATAATCGTAAAAACAAAACAAAATAACAGAATCATTACTGAATTTTTTATTAAGAAGTTTAAGCGTTTGAATTCTTAATTCAATGGTTTCGCTTTTTCCCTTGGGATTCGACGAATAGATAACAGCGATATAGCTATAACCAGACTCTAATTGTTGCAAATCAAACAACGGTCTATCGGTGTTGGTCTCGTTCATAATAGGCATACGATTGTCAGTGTATAGATCCAAGTGAAACGTTTGATCGAGACCGCCGTCATAACCGGCAACGCAATCAATAACCATCGATGACGTGGTCTTATTAATAACTACGCAATCATTGATTCTATACGGTTGCGATGCGGAGATCAATGTGAAAATGCACGGCACTTTCATTTTTCCCACCGAATTGTTAGCCAAACACGAAATCGAGTCGATATCTTGTTTAGTGTTTAGCTTCAACGATAAAGTGCTGGCGAGACCATCGCTGCTAACATTTTGATGCGAATCATCCAATTGAGTTTGATTGGATGTCCAAATAAATGTGACATTATTTGGCGAAGCAGTCACTGTGCAAACCACTTTCAATTCTTCGTTCAACGTTATTATTCGCACCATTATCGGTGGCTGATTACACACCGGCGCGTCTATTATTCATAATTTCAAACATTATTTGATTTTAAAATACGTAAACGCGCACAGATTTTACGAAAATTTTGAGGAGAAACTGTGTGCGCGCTTGTATTTAATGAAATATAAATGGTAAAAATAGGGTTTTACATACATTGAACATCAACATTAATCTCTTGACTAATACCCTTTCCCTGGGAATTAATAGCGAGACACTGATAGCTGCCTTCGTGTATTGGACGGACGTTTGTAATCACCAAACTTGAGTTATTTACGATAATACCTTCAAATGTAATAGAAGTATGATTCGAGCAAAACAGAACCCAACTTAAAACTTGTCTGACTATCGTCCAAACTGTTACACACCTGATTGAGAATCACTTACTAATTGGATGCCATTGTGCAAGAATTGCACAATTTTTGCCAATGGATAAGCATTGACAGCGCATTCCATCACAATTTCGTCGCCTTCTATCACTTTTACGCTATCAATGCGATTCCGATTATGCAGTATTGTTACGTTTGGCGTATCTTTATATAACAATAAAAGTTATTTAATTTTTTATCTCGAAAAAATATTATCATATGTATTAAGGAAATACTTTTGCAATATGTTATTTATGTTTTGTTTACTATCAAAAAATACTTAACGAAAAGCATAAGCTTGTTTTTTTCTAAGTTAGCTTTCATTAGAACACAATACAACACAAATAATAGTACTATTAGACTGAAATTTAATGGTTTAACGGATACGAACAACAATTATAGTCTCACTTACAGAGCACATTTAATTTCCATCCATCTTCAATGGAACTATTAGCTAATCGCAAATTTTCTGCTCGACATGCGAGATAAGCTCCGTGGTCATCAACCGATGGTATCAATTTCAGTATACTAGTCGTTACGTTTCCGTCGTGCGAAATGCTTTCTCTTCCAAATATCAATGAAACGTACGAAAAGTTTAGTGATATTATTGCGGACAACGAGTAAAAATTAACACAAGTAATGTGTTTCAAAAATAGAAACTCTTAATTTGTTTTTTCTTATTAGAGTTTGTTCCGAGAAAATTAAACATTCGTGTTTACCTCGAATGAGTGAGTTCACGATTATCCTTAAACCAAGTGATCTGTGCCGGCGGTCGTGAGCCACGAGACTCGCACAATATTTCCACTTCTCTGCCACTCGATAGCGTATGTCTCGCGGTTACTATTTCAACGTCGATCGGTTTCACTTTAAGGTGTAGTAAAGTTTTATTTAAAAACTCATTTACTAAGAGAAAATGAAACTATCCCTGAATTTACGAGTTTCAACTAAGATTTAAATTATTAACTTTTAAAGTTGATGTATTAATGCCGATTTTCACTCAAATACATACAACAAAATGAACATTTTTTTAGTTAAAAAATATTCCTCTACAGTATCTAAATATTTATCCAATTTTATTTTATCTAACTTTTACTCAATAGTTGGCTATTTAACTATTTTATAGCGATAGCTACTATTAAAGAAAATCAAATCCATAGATAAACTAAAAAAAGCTCACTATTAGCTACAGAGTAAAATATCCACAAATAGAGAATTTTTTATTACAGCAATATTAACATTTTTGTGATAACAGCCTAACATTTCCGTTTTCAATACGCAACTAATGAAAGCTCGAGTTTGAACTGATATAAACTGAGAGTGCATACACAAGAATCTTACAACTTGAATAAGAGATGTAACAAGAAAAAAGCACAGCAGTCAAGCTTCAAAAAAATGAAATAAAGATTTTGCTGTATCAGTAGAGCTCAAAAATGGGGAAAAGAAAGCGTGATTGAGTGGATTATATGGAAATGGGAATTAGATGAAAATAATGCCTAAAATTCGTT
This sequence comes from Phthiracarus laevigatus, assembly GCA_034700185.1. Lineage (NCBI taxonomy): Eukaryota > Metazoa > Arthropoda > Arachnida > Sarcoptiformes > Phthiracaridae > Phthiracarus > Phthiracarus laevigatus. Next base: position 14,826 of record JAQIXJ010001751.1, on the reverse strand, counting down.
TGTTTATGCATTTAATGAATAAATGAATTTTTTTGGGGGGAGATGTACGTATGAATTTAGGTATGACAAAATAATATGTTAAATTTGTGAGAGCATAGCTATTAAAATAGGAAATTTTTCTTGAAAATTAGTGAAAGTAAAAAATAAGAAATTGGATGTCTAGCAAGAAGGTATCTATCCAATAAAATATTTCAGTTTCTAATTGATGTGTCAGGTATGGAATGCAAAATTTAAAAAAATAGTCTGTATTTGATGCAAAATTTTTCATTTTTAATTTTATTAAAAGTGACGTCAAATTTTCAAAAATTTTAATGCTCACGAATGCAATTTACGATAATAAAGCAATTGAACTACAAATTTTAATATAGTATTTAACTTACGATTAATATCAATCGAAATGGTAACCGTAAGCGGTTTCGTCACGTTATTACTCGCTCTACAGATAAGGTTTGAATTGAGATCACTTCGCGATAGCTTATGTATCACCAAATCGTTATAAACAGTGATATTATTGGCACCAATTATATAACTATCATCTATCACCACATTATCATTATACCATAGAAGAATAGGGGGAGGTTTACCTGTTTTTTTGCGCACAGAATGTAAAAACATATAATTAAGTAGTTATACAACTAATAATGGCACCAAAAATCAATCGCTTACCACCATCTGATTCGCAAATTAATTTCACGTCAGATCCTTCATTATAAGGTCCTATAAGGCCATTTTGGAGCTGATTTTTTTCATTTTTAATTACAATTTTTCGCGGAGGCACTAATGTCAATAAAAATGGGTTCTTATATGACAACCTCTATTGAAAATGCTGTTAAATTTGAATACCAATAACAATTAGCGTGATTAATGTGTTCATAGTTCTCCCCCATCTAAAATCAACTCTACATCTGTATTCCATGCCATCGTCATCATAAACGGGATCAATCCTTAAAAGTGCGGGTCGGACGGAGAGATCAAACGAGGCTCTGTTACTGGGAAATACTGTGCTTAATGGGAAATGTTTAGCGTTCTCAAGTGACCCGTGACGCGCATCCACACTATATATCGGTACTCCAGATGTGTCCCCGCGATACCAAAGTATCAAAGTGATCGCATCATCAGCTGATTGTAAGGTCACATTGCAGGGTAACTCCGCTCGACCGCCAGAAAATGCTTTATGATCTGGAAATGCTATTCAAACAACAATAACTATATATTAATACAGCATCAAAATGCAGTTCCATAGGAATGCGCAGTAATTTTTGTCATTCAATTATGAAGAGTTTTAACTGGTGTCAAAATTTAGACACTTTAATTTTCTGAGTTCATTAAGCTTAAGCCCAACGTTACAAAACTTGAGCTTGACTTTCCGCTTATGTTTACAAGCTCTGTTTACACTAAGCAATACGTTCGAGAAAATGACTTCATTAATCTTATTAAAATTAGCGTTAAATATTAAAATTTAATTAAAACAATTAAAATAAACTACTATCTTGTAATGTGCCATAAAATATTTTTTTATTGTTTGCGCTTTGAGTTTAATTGAATGATTAAAGTAAATCTTAATAACACAAAACACTTACTGCTATGCTCTTCGCGTCCAATGAGTGTTCTAAGCTTTATACCAGGGGCTAAATAGAGGCAAAAAATGCTTCAAATTAATGAATACACCAATCAATTCGGTAAATAGAAAGTTGGAAAATAACGATAGAGTAGAGGGAAAAAATCAAACATAAAAGCAATAAATTATGAAGAATTACGATTAATTAGTTGAATACTATTTGCATAATAAAAGTTGGAAAACTTTTCCCTTTTTATATTTATATGTGCGCGCGACTAAAATGAAACTTTTTTCGTTATATTTTGTTTGCACAATGATTTAGTGTCGAAAAAAAGGTTTTCACATGCAAATCACTTTTCTGGAGCTTTTTTTCATACTTAAGCGCTGAAATGTTTCCACAATAAGCTAACGTTCTTCTCGTTATAAAAGTGCGGATTATTTCGTTTACTATTCTAGACTAAACTCAAAAATGTATATTTTAGAATTTAAATTTTCCTTTTTAACTCCCGATTCTAATAAAAACAACTAAACTTCTCTCTTAAAATTACATTATCGAATCGTAAGTTATTATTCACTTTGCAGGAAAAACGGACTGACGGTCAAAAAATTCTGGTTTAAATTACAAACACATTTTTAATAAACAAAATTTCAATATTCATTAAATCATTAAATTCTAAGAGTGATTGTCTCAAATGGCATGTTCTGCATTTCCACACCACTTTTTGCTTTTTTGATAGTTCCATCTGATAGTAATTTCTTTTCGCGTGCTTTTTTGGGTTACTATATAAAGAATGTAGAAATGTAGACAATAAGAAAGAGTAAGAATCGAAGTGATATCTGTCAGCCCATCTGTTCTCTTAAGGTATAGCTTGACCATAGTCTTAATTAAGATTTGTATTTTAATTAATTAATTCAAAAGATTTATGGCTCTAACTTTCAGTTCTAACTCATAATATTTATTTGCTCTATTTCTTTCAAAACGCGCGAAAATGCCAAAAGTGAGAGTAGAAAACTATCTTCAAAACACGATAATATGACATCGTGTATATCTAGATATATAAATATATATTAAAAAGCTTGTAGAATACCTTTCAACAAATGCAAAATTATTTCTTGAAAACTAGGCGTTAAGCTTAAACACTGACAATTTCATTAAAGATGTGAACGCCATAAATCTTTATTTTTGCGAACACTGAGCGTCTATTCAATGCTCAAATTTTGTGAATAACATTTTCATTTAAAACATGTCAATTAAAAGTTGTGGACACGTAAATATAGTGTTACATCTAAATATAAAATATCGCTCATAACGTTATAGACTATACACAAAATCGATTCATGCTTTTTAGTTGGAAGGTTTACGAAGCAAAATAACAGTTTGAAAAAAAATCAAACTTCATTAAATGTAATTTGTAATAATACAATAATATTCTACACGAAAACCGTTTTTACTGTAAATCGGATTCAAATAACAAGTCTCGCACAAAAAAAACAAATTTAAAAAATGCTAATATTCAGAAAATTGCGAGTATCAATAGCTGTTTGGAAAGTTCATTGCGCCGATAACAAGTGATGATAAGTTTTGATCATTCTTTTAAAGGCTTACACTTAGTGAACCAGTTTTATTGGACGACTATCTTTTTCTTCGATGCAACTCTCAAACTAATGACTAATCGATGAGAGAAAAAAATTACGAGATATAAGAGCTGACGAATATTTAGGTTATTTTTGACGCAATTAATTGTATTAATTACTACAATAAAATTTGAATGTTCATTTCATCTACACTTTTCAATCGACATTTTTAAGCACATAATTTTAAAAATGTATATACACTTTAATTCGATTATTGGGTCTAATAGAATATATAAATAAAACTACCATTGCTATCCAATAAGTAGAGTATAGCTTGGCGTTAGCTTTACTTAAATACTTTACCAATGTTTTAACTGCTGCCGAATTGATTTTCACTTAGGAGTCAAACGCTAATAGCGTTTATATAGTAACTCAAACTTTAGCTTTTTATGCGTTTTTTTTCTTACATTATCTTTTCTTACGTACACCTTGTTTTAGTATTAGTATTATTATTCGCGCTAAAACATATTACAAGTAATTATATATTGTTTCATTAGATTAAATAGAGCTTAGTGTTCTGTATTGCAACAGATTTTTTTTTGCTCAAATTTAATCGATACATACGTCCAGTAAAAAATTGAGAACAACATTCGTTTCAATTCGATATGATTACAAACTTAAAAATAAAAGTTATTTATTTTTTATAAGTTTGTTTAAAAACTCAAAAGTTAACCAAAATATTTAAATATAGGTCAATGAAATAAAAATTATTCAAATCTAAACAGTATATCTATAATGTAAATTAAAAATTAATTACAAATTAAATTTTGTAAATTATTTACGCTAAAAGTGAGAACTAACTAAACAACAATGTAATAGTTAGTTGTTTAAGAAACGATATTTCCTAAACTTCTTTTGAAACTAAAATTTAAAAAAACAAATTTTCAAAGTGAATAATAAATTATTTAACAAACCGAACACACGAATTCAGTTTTTATACTTTTCCCACAATGTTATCAATTTTTCATTCTAATCTATTTTAAAATAGAATTGGAAAAAATTCTATTCCTTTGAAAATTTTTTGGTTTCAATAAACATGCAATAGAAACAACATTTTAGTGGATGACTATTGAAGTTTATAGAAACTAATATACCAATTTTATCCCAAAAAAATAATTATCGTTTCTACTAAAACAAAACAGAAATGAAAACAACTAAAATTGCGAATAGTTTATTGAAAGAGCAAAATTGATATATTCGGTGATCAACAAAGAAAAAAGAGTTGGATATAAGATTGCGAAGTAGAGATATCGATAAAAAGTTAATCTCAATTTATTTGATTTATTTCTATTGATGACGATTTACGATAAAAGATAAGCTTACAAGTTATTATGTTAAAGCGAAAAACTATCATTTTCGGAGAAAAACGAACGATCATTAGCATTCAACGAAAAAGCAATCTTCACATACAGAGAGAGTCAATACTAACAGTGTATATAGAGTTAGCCTTTAGCATAAATATACGTTATACGCATCTAATTGAGTCGCAATCAGAAAACTCGCATCAAGAGTATCATTAAGAGTGTGCGATGTTTAAAAATAAGGTCTGCCCTACATTTGCATCCACTGATAGATCCCAGTCTGTAGTTTACTGATGCCTTTTCGCTTACCAGTTAGTGTTCACATATCAAACACCAAGTAATCTACTACAGTGTATAAACGCAACACTATAATAGAGTTTAAACCCTATTTGACCCCGCATTTGGTAAACTAAATGAATGAAATTTATTTTTATTGCTATCATTAAATAAACGAAGTATATGTATATATAATTATTTTTTGAATCAAGTATCAATTTTTAAGCAGCGCTTGCATTGTTTACCAATTGGTCGGTTCAAACTTAATTGCGATTCAACCGAAAAAATTTTCCGTGTAATGATTATGCATTACGAAACTAAGATACAAATGCGACTTAAATCGATTATTATAGCTTTTTTTAATCTTTTGGGCATTAATTACTTTAATAAATATTAAATTAAAGCTTATATTTTCCCGATTTTTCTATTATCCAGTAATTGAAACCTCTTAATGAAAAACTTTTTATTCTTTTGCGTTCCGCATAAACTACTAAAATCTACACACAAAAAAAGCTAATGACAGTTCATATGAAAGGCAATGATTGTCAAAACACTCTTCATAAAAGAAAATGTTTTTCCTTAATCAACTCGAAACCCCTTACGGTATGGTATGTTCAATACTAATAAGCTTATATTTTTCCATTAGTGGTTCATTTATTATAATTTATGTGAATTTTTTTTAATGAAAAGAATACATTATTTATGAAGTTCATTCTCTTCGAGTGAATGTAGCTTAAAGTGGTTTTGTATCAACTAGTTTTTGATGAGTTGAGTTTGTGTGTGTATGAGTTGGGTATAGCTTTCCCTTAATTAAAAATTTATTGAACATGTTTTACTGATAGATATCTCACTGCTTCCATGCATTGTAAGCAAAAAATTAAATTATAATTTTTTAATGCATTAAAAATTTTTAAACAACAAAAAAATATTTTATTACTTAATCAAGTTTAGATCAAGTTTATCAAAATTATTTTAAAAAGTGTTTGGTAAACAGGGAACAAGATGTTGGCTTAAAATAACGGGTTCGCCTAATAATTTTCTGGCACAACAATGGCCAAAATATAAATAATAAATCTTACGTTTTAGAAACTAACTAATTTCAAAAAATTGATACTTTTTTTTGAAAAAATGTATTAAATTATAATTGAAAAAAGTTATTGAAAAAAAGCTGTCATGTCTTGTTAGCAAACTAGAAATCGCTCGTAGAATTATCTTCTTTAGGAAAAAAGAAAAATTGAATTTTATTATATTTTAAAGTTTAATCCAAAAGCTTCAACAATACACAAAGTTATATTTTTTAAAAAATACTAATTTAGCATTACATTCACGTATAGAACAAAATAAAGTGCTTTTAAGCCATTATATCAAAACTCACACAATTCATAAATGTCTTTTGCTTTTTTGGTTGTAATGGATAATCTTATACTTTCTTTTCCCCACTATTTTGAATACTGTGCTGCACTTTGTTCTCTTATAATGGAAATCTAAATCTCATTTTTTGTTTACAGTGGAGTGAGCACAACGAGTGAGTGAGTGAGAGAGGCAGCGCTTAAGACCAATTCGATTTATAAAGAAAAAAATTGGACGCGAAATATACAAAATAGTAACTTAAAAATAACTTAACTGCACTCAAATTGATCGTTTGGGTTCGCGTTCGCAGGCAAACAACACTTTTGCTGTGTGTGTTTGTGATCGAAAGATCGGTTTCGCGTGAATGTTTTATGCGATACCCCAGTTATTTCTCATTTTTCTCGTCTCTTATTTCTTTCTTTTTTTTGTTTTGTTTTATTTTGTGTGTGTGTGTGAGTTCTCAGAAAAATTTTACTTCCAAAACAGTTAGGAATAAGATTTATATATTTTAAACGAAACCAATAAAATCAAACACAAATTGTGTGTGAAAAATAGTGTCTCCAGAATTACTGTTTATTTTCCATAGTACACGGACTACTAGTGTGTACTTTAAGCTGCAATTTTTTATGTATTAAACGAAAAAAAAACATATTGCATATAACCGTATACGTAAAACGAACAGTGTGTCGATGATAAATGCATTATTTTATGAAGCCTTTAGTAATGGAAAACTGGTCGTGAGTTATCTAAAATATTGCAGTTACAATACTCTGTCATTTTTTCTCTCTCTTTTTTTGTTTTCCTTTTTTCGTTTTAAATTGAAGTCTGAAAATGATAAAATTCGATGGAGAATGATGTCCTTACTCACCATTTTTTAGCTAAGTTTCTTGAATAGAAAAAATAACCCGCGTTTGAGTTTCATTCATTGTCTCTCTGCGTATTCGGGTTTCATGAAAATTGTTTGGGTTTTAACTAAAATTACTATAATTTAACGATCCGTTAAACCCGTTAATCTCTTTATTGGCAATAATAGTAAATTAAGCGCTTAAAAATGGTGCATAAAATTTTTATACCAATAGAAAGAACCATAATTTAATCAGTAAAATCCACTGTCATTTGAATTTTTATTTTTTCTATATACGGCATACGCTTATACTGAATATTGATTTAAATGTGACAAATCCCGTATACAAACATCTAAGCACAGCGTGATCTACACATTCCTTTAAATTTAAACCAGTATAGAACGTAAAGAATTGTTTGAATAAAAACGTATTTCGAAACATAGACAATCGACAACACAGTGAGAATAATTTTGAATCGGATTCGGGAAAAAAGTTTTCTCAACAACAAAAAATATAGCTTTCATTAGTTAACGTATGAAAAGCTTTTTGTTTAACAGTGTAGCGGAACAAATTTCATTTAATGGCTTAATGTGTACAGTATTCCGCTATTTGATGGGAAAACTCACGCGAGAGCTTAACTCAAAACTTTATTTTTCAAATAAAATTAATTAATCAATAGCTTTGCTTAAAACAATTTTTAATGTCATTATTTAAATCACGTTAAAGCAAAAAAAGTGTTTCAAATGCTGAACTAATCAATTTTTAACGCGAAACAGAATTTTAAAATAGTAATTGCAGAGTGTTTCAAACTATGGGGTAAACGTGTGTACACACTAAGAAATTTGAAAATTTGGTGCATTCAATGACAAAAATATGCAATATTTCTAAATAATTTGAAATAAATTCCCGACACATTTTTCCAAAAATCCATAAAAACTTTGGTTAAAAATGCTCAAAATTTCCAAAAAAATTGTGACTCCCTATACATATACAATCAAGGATTATGGCCAGGAATCGGATTATTATGGTATACCATAATTTACCACAATTTACCATCATTTAAGACTAATGCCATGATTTACCATAATTTTAAAAATATATAATTATACGCCATAATTATTTACTATGTTAGTAAAATAAGTATAGAATAAAGAATAATCATGAATTTAAATGTAAACCCTAATTTGCTCCACTAGTTTCTGTAGAAGTCGAACATTCATTTTCAATTCTTAAGAGTATTTTAACAGATAAACCTCACATGAATATTGAAACTTTAGAAAAATATGCAGTAATTCGTTTTAATTCTGATAAACTATATTAATATTGTATGCAGAATTGAGAATCACACTTAATTTAATGTTTGTTTCTTTTATTTATTAAATAAATGCAAAAATAAACACCACCATAATCGACACCATAATTTACTTTTTAAGACACCATAACACCATACCATAATTTATACCCTAAGACACCATAAAAATCCGATTCCTGATTATGACACAATAGTTCGAACACTTTAAACTTATTTCGCTAAACAAAACTAGATGTAAATAAAATTTAAGTTGAGTTTGTCATATATAACTAATTAATCTCTATTCACGTTCGACACTATTAAATAGCATCGAAGTGTCTCTCAATTCTATAGCATTAATCATAAAAACCCTATATATATAAGTGTTACAAAATTGTGTGAGCAAAACGATAGAACTATTGCCTCGGTTTCAACAAAAAAAAAGTTCCGTAGAGTTAGAGACGAGCTTTTGAGACCTATTGAATTATTTAAGTGTCGCAACTCTTTAAAAGGGCACTATTTTATTGTAAACACACTTTTTCTATGCACAGTAGTATGCATTATAATATCAAATATTTGTGTGCGCTTTGATGGAACTAAAAAACATTTTATGATTTTTTAGATATATTAAAAAAAATTCAGTATTACCGTAAATTTAAATGTAAAATATTCCATATCTTATATAGACATAAATAAATAAATATATATTGCAGTATATAGAAAGATGTGCATTATGTGACTCTTTTCCATAAATACGGTTCAGAATATATATATATTGAAGTGAACAAAAAATTAAAAAATAAAAAACTTTGCGATAAAAGCGGCAAAGATTTTGTTAAACTCTAAATAACTTTTCAAATAACTTTACATCAAATTTATCTCGCATTAACTTAAATCATAATCTTTTTATATTTTCTTTTATCGTGAAAATAAAACAATAATTTTTTCTATTTAGAATCAATAGCACATTTCAGATAATTTTTTAAAACCTAACAAATAAATAATAATCGTCACGAAAAAACTAAAAAAATAATAAACATATCCGATGATCTCGAGATTTGGGAATTTTTTTAACTTATCGAAATCAAAAATTAATTTTCTCAATGCAATCACAAATTTTTTAATAGAAGATTACAATTTTTCAAAGTTATAATTTCTATTTTGAAAGTGAATTTTAAAATTTAATGAGGCGAATCAAGTGAGTATAATATCATATCAATAAAAACGTCAAAATATTGTAAATCAAACCATTTCACACTTATTTAAAGAAATACATTAGAATCCCTTTTTGTTTAATTAATGATCAGAAATAATAAAATTATTGCTTTCCATGCGTAACACCAATTTGTAACAAACAAAACGATGTTAGCGCTAACGATAAAACGAATAAATCATAAATTCAATGCGAAAACAAAATTCAAATGAATGGCAAAGAAATAAAAACAATAAAAAAGAAATATAGAGATACGCAAAAAATAGGCGGAAAACAGTTTTTTTTCATTCGTGATTTATTATAATTGGTATTCCGAAACTCACCTGAATTGACGTTAATGCAAAGAAAGCGTTTATATTGTGCGAGAGTCAGCAGTAATTTTAATATGAATGACAGCAACTTCATCATAATATGCGCATTCGAGATGTGTTTCTGTTATCTTCCGATCGCTTGTAATGCGGCAGAGAATGTGTGCGTGAAAAATGAGTTAAAGTCTGCACCAAAAAAAAAACGAAAGAAATTTTAATATATTAAAGCAAACATTTTGTATTAAGATTTTTTCCTTTATTTAAAAAAGTAGCAAAAATTTTTTGTTTATACAATAGTTTCTACAAAATTTTTGTTTTTAATTTTAACTTTTAATCCAAATGTTTTTGCGATCCAATTAAATATTTATGAAACGCAAACAGGTTTCTATTTTCGAATTACTTCATTTTAAATTAGAATTAAAAAATATCTACATATGAAATATGAATTTTCATAAATAATAAAGTAGATCGCAAACAACATTTTTATAGGGAAAAAATCCCCATTTTTTAGGTTATTAAGAATCAAACAATAGAAGAAAATCGTGCGTTTGTTCAGCAACGATATTATGCCAAACGATAGGAATGTATGGCAGGAATCGCACCTAAAAATATCAAACTTCATACAACTTAGTTGATACTTCCCTGCAGTTAAATGCTTAATACACAAAAGCGATGACAAATGTTTGCATCATTAGCTAAAATATGATACAATCGAATACATTCAGCGCAATATATACGGGCTATGGATCTAAATATCAGCGAACATCGTATCGTATTATTACTCGAAATACTTATTATTCACGAACAAAAAAAGTAAATGTTAATAATGCAGATGCGGATGACAATAGAGTAGACGAACATTAGGTATGATTAATAAAAATATACGAAAAATTACTCAAATAAAGCGAAAGAGTAGTGTTCAATAAAATTAATGCGAAGAATAAGTTTTTAAAACTCTCCTCTATTTCGCTCCCCTTTTTTATATTATTTATCTAAGACTATATTTTATGCGACGATATGACGACTCGAAATATAAAATAATACACATTTCAGTCAATTAACTTTTCTTCCTTTTCGAGAAACTACTACATGCGCTAAATATTTATATCGCGCGAAATGTGTTTCGCGTAACTCAATACAAAAATAATCACATTTCACTTACGAAGAAAAGTCATTACAGATTATGGAATATATTTTTTTCAACTAAAAAGAAATCAAAACTTAGTAAATGTCATACGTAGCAGTAGTGATCAATATATTTACAATAATTGTTATTACGATTAAGAATTTTTAGTGTTTAAAACTCCGAAAAAATATAATTAATTATTAAAATGAAAAGTTTTCTAATTAAAATCTTTTCTAATCAGTTTTAGTGCAGATCAGGAATAATTATTTAAGAGGAAAGAGTGTGTGTGTGTGCACTAAAACGTATACGTTTTGGCTTCAAACTGAAATAATTTCGTATCATTAGAAAATTGGTGGTACACTACGCGTACAGCTAAAACATCGCTACAGTAACAGTAATAGCGCTGTATCTTCTATTGCGAGCGAAAACGTTTTCATTCCAAACTGGGAATAAATACACGAATCCGTGTATCGATTGTTAGCGCCGATAAGTTTGAAATTATATGTAGAGCACGTCATATTCCCGTCTAGTGTTTACTTTTTAAAATATATATATATTTTATTGTTATGGATTTCTTGTTTAAATTGCGAACAAAATATTTTTTGTTCGTACACTGTTTGTGTGCGCAAACAACGAAAAGTTTTGTAATTTTGTTTTTCTTTTTTCCCGTATATTTCTTCTTATTTTTGCCGAATTTAAATTAAGCTTTCGTTTTCGTTCATTGTTATGATACAACGAATACCATGTTATCTGTTTGATTAACTCTATCTTTATCTTTGTGTAACGATTTGTTACAATAAGATATGTAAATCAAACGCACAATGCGTTTAAAATATATATATAAATATTTGTAATGATTATATGCCGGTAAAGAATAGAAAATACCAGAAACATATATTAGGAATCATGGATGGAACAACAAATATCTATAATATCTTATAAATATATATTAACTTTATATATACATTTTCATTTGACCACACAAGTGTCATAAACATTCGAGAAGCAAATGATAGAGAAAATGATACACTTATTTATACAATAAAACACGAACACAACGTTTTCGCCGTAATATATATAAAATCAGTGGGAAATATTGAGTAAAAGAGGAAAAAAGATTAAAACAGAGCAGAATAAGCGAAGCCAACGGAAAGACGAATACTAATAATAATAATAAAAATAATAAAACTCGAAACTAGATTTGTGTGTGCATTATTTGCGCGCACACTTGTTATCGAAAACACGACTGCAGTCCACACTACCAATAGTACCCACGATAGCTATTCGTTCGGTAGAGTCAGTCAAAATCATTTGTAGTCTCATCTCTTTACAACCATTATATTATTCCTTTGGTGTGTTGTTTCTCTAGAAATATTCTGTATACCATTTTGCCCAATACTATGGCGAAAGGATTGCTCTGCGCTCTCCAGTTATTCTATTCAATATTATTGTGTGCACACTCGTCAATATTTACAGCCAAATATTGACCCACAAATATTTCTTCTTTTTATAGAGTGCGAGAGAGAGAGAGAGAGAGAGAGAGAGAGAGATTTAATGGTCAGAGTTATGAAATTTGTGAGGACAATCACTTTTGCCAATAGAAGAAAGAGAACATGTTTTCTGTATTGTTAGCATTTAATAATCACCGCTATTTCGCGCAAAAGATTGTAATAAAAATTTGTTCACTGATAAATTATCCGAACAGAAAATTAACTTTTCAAAGAAAACGCGAATATTTATGATTTATAGTGTAAACTATATAAATATATTCTTTTTGATCAAATATTAGCGAAAAACGTATGTACGCTTCCATTTCACTGCCACATATCGTATTTAGTAAATCAATAAAATAACTGGCGTTTATGATATAATATACATAAGAATTTAAGTCAAACTCGATAGCGAGTTGTTGTATCCAATTCCGTACTGCCAGATATGAAATCTTGTTTTTATGTATAACTGTCTGCACACACAAACACACACAAAACCACATACAGTCTGATCGTTTTTTCATTATCGTTTCTGGAAAGAGGAATCACATTTTATATGAGGCATTTGCCGATTGTTGGATATTAGGTGTAAAGAGAAACTGACTGAATCTATGACCCAATACAACAAAACATTCGTATAATCATAATCATAGAGATTTTTGCTCCGCTTATCTCATCTTTCACAGGCTATATAGCGAGTATTATACGACCAGATGTCAAGTTCGATATAAATTTTGTGCGGATGTTTGCCGCAAATTCAATATGATTTTCGTGTTGCTTACTCTCTGTCCCAATATTCACTCGTTTCATACATTCGTGTCATGAGTATAGCACACATAAACAAGATTACTATCGCGAGTACATAAATAAGATTGAGTTTTGATAAAAACTTATTAAAATACTGAAAACTACTTTCGTTACTCGTATCGAATTTCATGTTATTAGTATTTTTAGATCTGGTTTTCCCAGTGATTTACGCATAATTGACATGTGATAATTGGATATTTGCAACGAATATCTTCGATTCACGAGTAAAATTTCAAAATTTTTGTAATTAACGTGCGCTTAATTAAAAGTTATAATATATTGGAATTCTATAAGGTTTTAAAAAAAAGATTGAACTGTTAATATAGATGCTTAAAAAATACAATAATCACAAGGAACTCTATTTTCATGTATTTGCATATTAAAACAAGTAGTATTTTTTGGGTTTTGTTAAAGAATAAGTTCACTATGCATCGAAGTAACCATAACCACCCCATAGAATTTTGAATTAATTAATGCATTTTAAAGTCCCATTTTTTATCGCATATAAATAAATAGAGTCCCTTATGATTACATTATATGTATAATAAATTTTAGTATTTGAGTTTCGTTAATTTAATCTTAAGCGAACTTTTTTTGTGGCCTTAGAGAAAATAACTCTTTTTTGATTTTATTTTTTCAGAAGCAATCATAAATAAAGGATATTAACTTATAATATAACACAATTGAAGATTACAACAAAATTCAAACTTTATAGACATTTAATTACGGAATAAATATATGCGACAAATATATATTGTTTGATTTATTAACTAAAGACAAAAAATTCAGGAAAATTTCTATTTTTATGGGACAAAGTTACAATTAATTCAATAAAATATTGTGTACGATTTATAGTGAATCTCTAAAATAATTAGCATTTAGAAACCCAGTTAATTTTCCTGAAAATCCTTTATTTTTATGATAACTCCTGCAAATAAGATCCAACTCTCGTTGTAAAGTTATTACCATAGCCAGGGTGTCCCAGAGGGGGCTGGAGGGGTTTCTCTGCCCCCCAAGAATTCTCAAAAAGTTGACCCCCTACCTAAAAAATGGACAATGACATCTCTATTGGAGAAAAAATTTTTTTTTGGCCGATGGCAGAAAAATTGTCGCTTAAATCCGAGTAGTTTGACCCCCCCTAAAATTTTAAAGTCTGAAAGTAACCTCCCCCAGACCGACACACTCTGGGACACCCTGACCATAGCTATAACTTTTTAAAAACAAATTTTATTAATACATAATTTTATCGTAATTAAGAAGAAACAAGAGCGACACGTTCATAGATAGCTCACTTTTTCTTGGAATATTTAAATAGGTGTATTTCCTTAATTAATATAAGTCTGCGAACACCTGGACGGATAGACGGATGGACAGACATCGTCAAATCCATAAGCCCGCCTTTTTTAAAAAAAATTAGCAAAAAAATTTTTCCCCTAATAATCCTGGTTATTAAACTTTTTTCCTTTTTACAAACTTAATTTACCCTGTTTTTAGCCTCTATTAATAATCATTAGGGCTGAGAAAAATCGGTTTAACCGAACAAGTTTTAAATTAGTGATTGAAAATATTTAATTTTCCCATTCCACTACCGTTCCATTACCGCACTCAAAATTTCTACTGCCATTC
>JAQIXJ010001750.1:0-18860 GCA_034700185.1 Phthiracarus laevigatus | reverse complement strand
GAGGTTAACGTATATAAGATCTAAAAACTTTGATTATAGAACTTAGTGTAGCACATAATTTTCATAGTTTAGCCACTGTTTTATATTTACCAATTGTTTTACAGGTTAATGTTTTACAGCATTAATTTTACAACATCATAAACGAATTAGATTTTTGAGATTAATAACAATTTTTAAGGAGATGTCGTTTATTTTACTGGAATTTTCACGATTAATAGTTTTGGCTTATTTTGTGTTGGCAATCAATTGTATTTCAGCATTGGGTCCACAATCAGAAGAAAACATGGATTATAGTTTATTAAAAAATTTCGAAGCGATTAACGTAGAACTTAGATCTTCAAAGAAATATTATTGCGGTTTACGAGCTGCCGATAAATTAACACAGCTTTGTAAAGATGTCGGCTATTTTAGCCCCGGTAAACGAACCAGTTTTTATCATCCAATCTCCGACTTTTCTCTAAGTATGCTTTATTTGATTTATTTTCGAAAACTTTAGTTTAAGTTTATAATACTGTACTAAAAAAATTACTTTTATTTTTATAGAATTTTTCAACGAAAGAAGTAGTTTACCGGAACTTATAGGAGATAGATATGAATTAAATGACCGAATGTACCATAAAAGGGGTGATGTTTTCCAACGCAATACTCGTGGACTTCACGATGATTGCTGCGCACAACCATGCACTGAATCAACATTAAGATTATATTGTAATTTGTAAACCAATGTAAAGCGATTTAAAAAAACTAAAGTTATAACCGACATTCAAATAATGCTTATGGCGGAAAATATTTTTATTATTTAATGAATATTTATTTATACGTTGATAAAAAGATGAATTGAAACCAGAGTATGATATTTGGAAAAATGATTATTGTTATAATTAATTAAAATACTGTTTTTTTTGGTTTAATTAAATATATGCTATTAATCGTTTACTTATTATGCCGTTAGAAGTTATGCTAAATCAATTTCAAAACAAATGGTTTCTGAAGTTATTTTTAGAAAACTTAATAGGCCACTTTTTAAACTTTTTTAAACTTCTACTATTGCACTTCTTAATCTTTTAAGATATTGTTTTTTGGTTTTGACATTTTTCTTTACACAAATCGCCTTTTTGTAATTTTTATGTTTATTTCAAGTAATCTTATAATCCACTTTATTCAAGCTTGATCTAACCGTTCATATGTTTGCAAGTGTTTTAATGATGCGATTGAATATGAGGATTTAGCAAAATAATCTACTTCTATCAAATCTCCGCTTATGTTTGATAAAGTTTGCCAGCCATGTAAGCTCATATAACGGGAAACCATCACAAAATTTTTTAAAGTTTTACCAAAATTAATAGACTGAACTTTTATTATAATTGAACTGGTACTTGAACTACACTATTATAATTTCCAGCAAATTATTTACCATATTTTATCGAGTTTAATAAGTAGAGAAAAAAATTATAGCATGGTGGAAACTATACATTATTTATTTATTCGTATATTGTTAAAGCATCGCATATTGGATTTTCATAAACGCAATTTTTGGGATTAGTTGAAATACCATATGACATTTCGGTTTTGGTACCAAGTTGTAATTAAATGCTTAATTCCTTTTTATGGGCTATTGTTATTTAGTGAGTTTGATAAAATTGAAATAGATATAAAAAAATATAGCGGGGAAACCATACCTTTCAAATTTGGATGAGTTCATGTTATTTAACATTTTAGAAAAGTTTATAAAAATAATAGTGATTTTAAATTTTGAACCATGAATCCCTACAAAAGTTATTACTTAAATCAAGTGGGATCAAGACTACCTGGCTTACAATATGAAACTAACTGGCAAGTTAAAGCACTTTTACAAAAAATTGCAGGTAGAAGCAATCAAAAAATAGAAAATCTTATAAAAAAATTAAAATTTATAATAAAAACAAGAACGACGCATTCAAAGAGAGATCACTTTTTATAATTTTATCTAAGCTTTTACATTTACTTATAAATTGTATTTATAAACTTAGTCGAGAGTTTACTAGAATATCAAACTTAATTAATATAAAATACGTGCTAAGTTAAATGGTCGAGGTAGTGCGGACACACGGACGGAAAGATGCACAGACGGACAGGGTCAAAACCATAAGATACTTTTTAAAAAGTTAGCTATAAGTTGGAAAACTGCGATAAAAACGTAAAAGGAAAAGTCGTTTATCAAAATTTGACTTTCTAAAATGAGAATAATTCATAAATCATCAAACTTTAAACTTTATCCAGATTTCGATTTGTTTAGAGTGCCTTCAACTCAATGGCTGTTGAAAGAAATATTTAAACATCGATTAATTTCTATTATAGATTCTCGTTCGATAATTCAGTTATTGACTGCCCTATTGATGAATATATACAACTATGTGATTAATTGATTAAAGTTAAGTTGAAAATAAACATCAAAAAGAGTCAATTCTAATGTAACTGAAGCAGATTCTAAAAAGTTGCGCCTGTAAATTATTTACTACATTATCTTTTTAGTAAAATTTAGTTAGAATAAGGCGCGAAGTCTATAACTATGACACCCCATACACATGCTAACAAGTCTTATATTGACGTAATTCTTAGTTTTATGAGTGATGCAAGAGATGCATATCTCAATGCAGCTGGATACAATATCGACTTTTAAAGCATAGGAAAATTTACAGATCAAAGTAAACTTATTAGACAAAGTACAATTCAGACAAATGGCGAAGGAGAAACTATTATGTTAGTAGGTAAACTTCATTGAGATTTATTATTTCAACCCAAGGCCCAATTGGAATATTCATTTGAATTTAACATTTGTTCCGAATGACCCTAAATTATATTTAATAACATATGATTAAACAATCACTCAATTTGTAAAGTTTAAGGACGTATCCCTATTTATGAATAGATCTAAAATATCACTTTTTGTAGTAAGCACCCATTCAAATCCAATAACAATGGCTACGGCTAAGTATCCAATCTGCAGTGGAATTGTTAAAGCATTTAACCTTAATACAGGGACAAGTAATGCAGCTTTAGATAATGCCATTTTCGGAACAATTCCCGAGAAGAATATTTATTATATTTGTATCAAATGAAACATTTACCGGAAGTTTTAAGAAAATACTCCTTAAATTTTGAACAGTATGGATTAATCTGCTTTGCATTCTATATTGATGGACAGCAGTTTCAAGATAAACCATTTACACTAGACTTCTCATATACACTTAGAGAGTATTTAGGACTGTTCGATGTACTAAATCAGTTAATAACGGATTCAACAATATCTTTAAATGAAAATCAATGGGCAAACGGTAACACTATCTATGGATTTTACTTTGCTCCAGATTTAATTGATTATTGCTCAAAATAGAGTAAAATGCGAATTAAAAGCTTATTTAAACATTTTTAATAAAAAAGTAGAATATATAAATATTTAGTGATATGGTAATTAGAATAAGGTTCTTACGGCCATGAATGTTGGGCTATTAGTAATTTTATCATTGCATACGTAATTCATATGCACTTTATTTATTCATTATAAATATGTGATATATAAAGCATTTTGTCATAAAAACAACTTCATTCACGATATTTATTACAATTCAATGTAATACACTGAAGTAATTGCAAAAATCTTATTGTTCATAATTAAATAACGGATATCGGCATTAAAGACTATACTAATATAAAAAGCATATTTTAAATATTTTTACAAAAAAAGGACATTCAAATATTCTTTCGTAAATTACTTGATAAAAGAAAGTTTAAAGCATATTATTATTTTTGTGAATACATTTTTGTAATGTTATTATTGGAAAATGTTTTAAAACCCACTATAAAACGAAATAAATCGCCAAATTTTGAGCGAAAATTTATTATGCATAGTGATTAATGATCGATAAATATTTTTTAAATTGGCCTATCAATAGTAACCAAAAAATTGGAATATATTTGAATGTATTTTCTTAAGTTCAATAAGAACATTATCAATATTGATTTTGTAAAACATATTTAGTTCTATAAAATATGCAAAACAACAAATAAAGTTTAATCGATTTTTGTGTACAATTTATCAAACACTAGAATTAAAATAAATAATTCAAATATTATGACTAGATAGTTAAAATAATAGCTTTATAGCATTTTAATTTCATAAATTATAAGTATATATATGCTATATGTGCCGAATTACTTGGTTTGGAGTAGTTTTAGCTCCATTTTTAAATGCTTAAATGCTATAAATAATTTTTTCATAAACTTTTATATTTAATTTTAAAATAAACAAAGTTAGATATAGAAAAATGTTAATATACTATAAACATTTAAAACATTTTACTTTAACTATTAAGTAATTTTTAAGAAATATAAAGCTATTTATAATAGACATGAAAAAATATTGGACGGGACTGGACAGGATCGGGTCTCAGAAAATATTTACAGGATTTATGGGCACCGGATTACAAAATTCTTTACTTCATCTCGATAATCTATAAATAATGAAAGTTTTTTGTGTAAACATCGTCAAGTTTTAATGTTTTTCAATTTTAAGCAAATATTTCAGTGAAATGACTTGTATTGTATCTTACTTAAACTTTTTGTCAACTAAAATTAGAACAATTTTTTAGCTCACTTTCTAGAAGCTCACTTATGGATTTACCTATTTCCCATTCGTCTATTTGTGCGTAAGTTCGCAGCTATATATTAATGACACTAATTTCTTTAATTAATGAAGGGATTTGTCATTTAACTAAACTATTTGGTATATAAGTATTTAATATCGTGTGTATAATTCTGAAGAAATACTTTTCTGTATGATTATGTCGATCTTGTTTTAAATATAGCATAATAAAACTAGAAACTATGTCAAATTTGATGCACATAATGCTGCAAACGATCATTAGACATGACATGACATAACCGTTAAACAATATTATTTAAGTTGACCTTTCAATATTGAACTAAAAATTGGTAGAATTTTGTATATATATGTATTCTAAAGTTACCATAAGAACATTATAAATATTTTTTTAGCAAAACTTTTTTAAATTCATAAAAATATGCAAAACTTAGATTCTTCATTCGACACGAGTAAATTATTACCTCAACATATGATTATCAAAAATTGCGGCAATCACTTCTATGAGATTGGTTTGTGGCAGTTTACAATTGGTAATGCTAAACGAAGACTAATCTATTCTTATCCAATTATAACATTAATATGCTTTATAATCCATTACATTCAATGTATAATTTCACTTATAACAACAGAAAAGAGCGCAGAATTCTATGTGAAAATAGGAGATTTCAGTCACTTCTTAAATATTCGATATCAAGTTAACTTATGTTTTATGATCCTATTATTGGTGCCAATAGTTATTAAAGCCATAAATTTATGGAGTTATAAGAATAAAGGGTTGCCCTCATATATGAAATTGTTTGAAATGATGGCCGGATATGTTTCACCACAATCTATTGGCATCAATGATCAAGAAATAGTTTTAAAAATTATAAAAAGGTCAAGAAATTTATTTTATGTGGTGGCTTTCAACACTAAAGTGATTATTCCAATTATTGCGTTTATTATTAGTTTTATTCCATTAGCCTTTAATTGTAGTTTCACTCATATAGTTCTTTACGCAATTCCCTGGTCATTAAATCAATGCTTTGTTTGTTCAGTTGTAATGAACTTTCTTTTGTGGCAAATCACTTACTTTTATTTGATTTGTTTTTATTTAAAATTGAAAATCACATATATTAATTATAAAATAAATTTTTTCAATCCTTTAAAACTGAATAATGGCTTAAATAGTAATAATATTCATTCACTAAATAAACTGTTGTATAAAATTTATTTGGAAATCGAAGATTATAATCATAATTATTGGTCAAAGATTGTATTTTGGCTCTATTTGTTAGTATCCTCAATAATATGTGTAATATTGTATAACGTATTGTATGGGAAACTGTCGATAATAACTCGATCCATCTTTTTATATTCATTAATTTTATTTATTTTAATATTAATTGGATTTATGAGTTCCGCTTCATCTTTGGCTTATGAAAGTGCAAAGTCATATAAACTTTTATTAAAATATTATGCGCATAACTTTTGTAAGAAAAGAAAATTTAGCGCTTCAATTAGATTAAAGGTATAATTTTATAACTTATTAATGATTAATGATTTTATTAATTATCGATTTCACATTAGTTATTATCATTAATCGAAAGAGTGAGTCAGAAAAGAGTTGGATTTTACTGTTGGAAACTATTTATTATTAATTATTATCGCATTTATGAAGTATGTAACAGTTATTTATTTATGACTTTTATTACGATTTATAAAAATTTTTTATTTCCAGGTATTTATTCTAATCAGTGTTCTTTTCTTAAAATTAGTGCAAATCTCAAATTAAGGTAGTATTTATTTTTAACTTTTTTTATACTTAAATATAATTATCTCTTATCCAACTCAGTTTTATCATCACAACTAATGTTTATATCAGGATGTCCCAGAGGGGAGGGTCTGGATAGGGTTAATTCTCCCCTTGAAAATCTGAAGTCAGATCATGGCAATTTTTTCATGAAATTGGCACTTTTTTGCCAAAAAATATAAAAATTGTCACTTAAATCCAATTAGTTTGACCCCACCCACCTTGAGTTTTGAAAACATCCGAAATTAGACACCATCCAGACCTTCAAAGTCTGGGACACCCTCGTTTATATTGTTAATAGAGAAGCGGGCAATATTTGTCTCCAATTAACACAATGTTATCGACCCAAAGTTTCACGTTAATAAACACGTTTATGTCTAGATTTACAATACGTTTGTTAATATGAAAAAAAATTTGGTTCACTATTGGTGGCACTCACACTATTTATGGTTTTATTTTAAGTAACCACACTGTTTTCAAGACTATTTGTACATGATGTGCACTTAAAACAATTGCTATTAATGTCAAGTATTTAAGAGTTGAACACAAGCTGAATCTTTATTTCTAAAACTATATGAAAACTTAAGCTGAGGTTAAGCAGCATATTCGATAGGTTATTGGTGAAGCCGTTAAAAGCTTTAGTCTAGTCTTTTAACCTTAAAACCTAATTAGACTCAGCCGTATCTATCAATTTTAAATTTAGAGTAAGCTAATCATGGACTCGTAATATTTTTTTAAAGTTATTGATACAACTTTATATTCTTTACTACCAAACTTAAACTAATAAACCTCAAAAAATTAAATCTTTAAGTATTAAAAAACAATTGATTGCTAACTCATGAATAAGTATATATGTTTTGTAACACAACCCTTAAAAGATTGTTTCTATTGTTTTTGGGATGAATCAAGCAATTGTTTTCAAAATGTCATTCAAAGATCGTTAATGTTACAACTGGAAACAAGTTTATATTTATACAATCAATTCAACCAACAATAACATTTCCTTACATTTATATTTCAGTTTCTAAGGAATTATTTTTTTTTAAAAGTAAGCATTAATATTTTGGAAATAACAAATTTTATTTGTAAACTTTATTTTATTTTTTAAATAACACTTTAATTTGTTACAATTTTCTGATAAAATGTGGTTATAATAAGGAAAATAAATAATTTGTTATAATATATTCCCATTTGAAATAATTAAAACAAAAGTTTAGTTGCATATTACACAATAATGCATAAAACTGAGAAATAACTGACAATTATTTTGATTTTATATTTTTAATTGAAATAAAGATATGATGAATTATCCTTATTATATATTAAGACAGCAACGTTACAAATAATTTAATTTTGTTTATTACGAGACTGCACTGTAAATGACTTGACTATGTATACAACATTTACATTCACGCTGTATTTGTAATGATACCAATAATTCATTTTTGTTTTTGCAGAGGCTAAGTTCATTTATTATTGACAACAATATAATCGATGGTTTGAATGTTGAAATGAGTTAAAGAGAGATAGTGAGAAATGAAGAAATAGTAAAAAAGTAATTTAAGAGGCACGTAAATGTACTAAATTGTTAATAGAGAGAAAAAATATAAGCATTTGTAGCAATTTTATTTTATAAATTAAAATCATATAAATGTTATATGTGCACGAAATACAACGTTTTAAGCCATTTGTCTTTCAAACCCGGAATTATTAAAATATATAAAATCGGCGGTCATAAGCGTTTATATAAAATATTTCATTAAATTATGTCCGAAAATTTTTATTTTGACATTTAACTATCTGAATGTAGATGGCAGATATATGAATTTGGGTATTCTGTCTGTTCGTTTGTCTTTCTGCCTGGTGTATATTCTTTATTTAATTTAGGGATTTTGTTATTTACATTAATAAAGGGATTTTACACAATTATTTTGTTTATGATTAAATAATTTTAAGGTTAAAAACCTAAAAATAGTGTCAAAAAGAACACCTTGGTTTACCTTTTATGGCAACCGTAATCGCAATTTTAGTAATCATTTCAGTTTTAATTTATTGCTATAAAAGGAAAAATAAAAAACTGATCGAAAATGTATATTATGACAATGTTGAGCCAACCAATAATTATGAAGAGATAGATTATAAACAAAGACACAGTGTTTCAACTAATAACAAATTATACTTACAAATCCAATAAAAACTTTAAAAATAAGACTAAATTTATTTAAAACTCTGTATTTGTAAATCTGTTTGTTTTGTAATGCCAATGCTTTTTGGAGAACATAATCCGGACATCATGCCGATTACGATCAAATATAATGGTGGTATTCTTTTGAAATAATATAGATAAAAGTGGATTAATTTAAAAATAACTATAATTCTATAATCACTGCCAAATTAAAATGAATTTTCACATTTATAAAATATTTTGGATCACCAATAAGTAGAAAAACATAATCACTATCCCTGCTCGACAATAATGAAGCGCAATTCCTAATGATAGCTGATTATAGAAATAGAAGTATAACGTTTAGATTACAAAATCGGTATCTGTTGCATTATCTGTTTAAGCAATCAATTAGGAAACTGTTCTTAAATTTTGTTTAGTTCTTTATTTGAAAAACTCAAGGTTGTTATCAGCAATAAGATTTATTTTCTCAAAACGTTCAAAAACCAAAGTGTAATCATCATAATTATTAATAAAAGTAAAATAAAATAATAGGAGCGAGTGAACGAAGTAAGCGACTGACAATTTACTATCTGAAACTCATTTTTTAGTCAGATATTATGAACGTATCGATCTTGTTTATTCATAGGAAAAGAAACCTTAACCATACAATGCACCATTAATTAGGTTTATTGAAATCCGTATTGTTTAAAAAAGTACGCGCTCTTTTTTTGATTATTGTTTTATTTTAAAGAAAAATAACAAATTACTTATCCAGTTTAAAAACACTTAAGAAGTATTATTTGGGTTTAAACTTGAGATATTGTTTTAAATAGAACCAGGAAAAAATTATTGTTTTTGTTTTATTTAGTTTTTTATAAATTTCATAAGACAAAAGCACTTTACATAATATATAACTGTCAGACTTGAATAGTTTACGCTTTAATGAATGTCATTAAGTTCTATTGAAACAATAATTTTAGCAAAATAATAAATTTTTCTATCAATATTATCCAAACATGTTAATTTTTTTAAATAGATATAAATCCAAAATATTAATAAATTTCTCAAAAATAAAATAAATTATTCAATTTTTTTATTTAATACAATTAATTCTAAATTCTAAATGAAATTTAAAATAACGATTTGTGATACGAAAAATAGGAGTCTAAAACCATAATATTGTACATTTCTTGAAAATACTTTCAATGTTTGTGACTGGTTGACAATGGTTTTGCCATTTGTTTTAGCTACTGTCTATTACATTAAAATCATAGCTCATCAACGTTTTCTTTAGATGATCTCCTTTGATTGTTTTTATATCTATATTGAAAACTCCTTTGATCAATTACGCGTTGAATTTTTAACAATAATCAATTTAAATTAATGAAACGTTGTTGCATGCCAATTTCCTTTGATTTGTAAATCAATAGTACTGTGAATTGTTCAACCATTGTCAGAAAACAGTCAAAATTATGTATTCGGTTCTATTATACTTAAACTATATAGAATTCTCCTGAAGGTAAATCGCGCAGCTAGTAGTGTTTTGTATTATTTGATGAGGTTGTTAGATAAATAAAACAAAACTGAAGAGATTCTAACACCTTATGTTTAGACAAACATCATGTAGTTTGCAGTCATAGATACCGTGATAATGTTTCTTTAATATTGCATACATAATGCATAATGGAAGATTATCTTTAAACTATCATTTATTTGGATAAGAAGCGTTACATAAAATTGATAGAAGCTGATGTTCGTAGTCTTTAGATTTTAAAGTACACCAACTTTACAGTTTGTGTTGATTTTCCCTGAATAAACTACGCTATCCACTACTTAACACTTAACACGTAGTTAATACTTAACACCAACGATACTTCGGAACATAACATTCACGATACATAACTGAAGTATCATAACTTTGGCATTGATATTAATTGTTTTAGCTGCAATTGTTAAACACTGCGTTTAATAAACTCTAACAATTAATTTTATTAACCAGGGAATCACACTTAGAGTAGGTTTAGCATAGTTTTAATGGTTTTTAAAAGTTTCTCCACCTCTACAACCCCTTATAATTGAAAATTTCAGTGCAAGTTACGGCCCCTATAAGATAAAAAAAACATTAAAGGCTCTATATAGACCTTCAAACACTGCAAAAAATCTTTCTTTCTTAAATATTTTAATGTTCTATAACGAAAAAAAGTAAAATAAAAGTGGTTTCATTGAATTCGGCTTAAGACACTTGTGTTAATTCTATATTTTGTGAAATATTGTGTAAAATATTAACAAATGGTGTCCCTTTTTGAGAATTACTATAATGTTTTATTGAAAATGCATTATGTTGACGGTGATTTGTCAAACAATGTCAACAAAAACTTCATAACTCTTAAGTATACAGAAAAAGATTCGATTTTATTTAATATATATTAAACACCTTTTACAGTACAATTTTCAATATTTATGAGTTGTTATATTAGAAAAGTACACTAATGTTATACCCCTCACAAGAATTTTTATAATCAGATTGAACCACTTAAAATATATATCGTTCTTTCAGTATTTTGCATTCCACTCATTCCACATTAAGAGCATATATTAGTTTAAATTTAAACATTAATTTCAAATAAAATACGCGAGAACTAGTTTGAATGAAATTAAAATGATATTTGTTTCTTAGCTTTTACTTTAATACAAAAAACTATAAAATACTATCATATGAACAATTTGTAATGAATAAAAGAATTTTAGATTGTACGCAATCCCCATAAAAATAAATGTAACTCAATCTTTCGGACGCAACCTTTTAACAAATGAAACATTTTATTAACACTATATTGAGACGATGTGAGTTACCACAGAAGTTTTGATGTTCCTCTTTCCACATCGCTAACACACTGGACACGTAAAATTGCAAAAGCACTCAATGTTAATTCAAATTAAACAAATAAATCTCAATTTCTGTATAATTATCATTATTAATCACTTAATAATAAGTGCAATACTACTAAATGGTTAATACAATCATAATACAGCTCAAAAGTTTGTGTAAGAAAAGGCCACGTAAAATGTGTGCCTATGTGTTATATAGTGTATGTAAAGATTGCCCATTAGACTTTAGTACATAGTGACGTATTATGTAAGTATTTTTCGATTTGGTACAATTGTCCTTACGTAATCTTATTTTAGTCTACAACCCAATCAGGAAACTGCGAGGAGTTGACAATCTGAGAGTTTAGTTTAAAATTTATGTGACCTAACTGCTTCCGTTCTATTTATAGTATAAAAGTAAAGTATAAAAGAATTTTAAGATATATTTGACAGCTAAAATGTAACCAACATCTGTCGATGTAGGTTTAGTTCTAGATAAGCAAAGGGTGTATTTAAGTTTAAACTATTAATTTTAAAGCGTCATTACAATATGTCACTCAAATACAATTATATTAATATTACAAATAATATGTTTACTATTATCCAAAATAATAACACAAATTAAACAATAAAAATTAAAAATAATTAAAAATACGTTTTAAACTCAAATTGAATATTAGTTTAGTTATTTAATTCTATAAATTAATTGCAATTTCACAGAAAAAATTATTATTATTATTTGAATTTGTGCTAAACCATTTGCCGTTATCTGGATTTCCATAAACGGAATAAATCATTACCAATGTCTCACTACTATACGGATCTCCATTATACCAATTCGTATAATTGAATTGATTTCCACTATTCAACCATTTATATTTGCCTGTTGTCGTATCATTATATCCACTCATCCAATAACCATTCAAAGCATTAATATCCATACGATTAATATCATTCAAATAATTGATTACAATATTTTGTTTTTCTTGTGATTCGATGTCAACGAGTGTTGCGTTGTATTCATGGCATATGTTTATAGCTTCTGAACGTGAACCAAATCGTAATGTTTTATTTGGATATATTAATGCTTTTAGTTTATTATTCTCAACAAATAACTTAGTATTAGAAAATCCAATAATTATCTTAATTTCTTTAAGTTTATTTTCAAATTTTTCAATTGACTGTTGCAGTGTTGTGTTTAATTGTTTGATAGTGTTTTCTTTAGTTATAAGCATATTTAACAATAACTGTGACGATAATTTCTGACACAACACAAGATTTTTTTTCGAACACGAGATATCAAACCATTTTCCATTCAATTCATAACTAATTTCTACACACAATTCTGTATTATTCTTCGGACTTTTTTCTGCCCAATTTGTGTAATTCACTTCTAAATCGTTAAACCATTTAAATTTATTGTTAGCATATTGCAAACCAATCCAAACATTTTCAACAGTTTTGTTTTTTTTATACAAATATTTTTTCTATAAACTGTTGTTCTTTTAATGATGTAATTGGAATTAAAGTAGAATTGTATTGATTACATGTATTCACCGCTTCGTAATAGCTTTGTGTTGTTTCAAATACTTTGAAATTCTTTTCGTCTTTAAATACATCCCAATCACCACATTCTGTGTCAGCAAACATTGCTTTAACTGTTAATGAGATAAGTATATAATTATATAAATATTTTATGAAAGCTATGATAATTATTTTAATATACCGCAAACAATTAATACGATTATTAAATTAGAAATATTTATTAAAGAAATCATATTTATTAAATTTAACAAACTAATTGAAATGAATTGAATGTGATTTGTAATTGCTCTTATATATTGAATGGTAAACAGGATATTTTAATCTTTTATACAATTCACTTCAGTTCAATAGATTAGAATTACAAAGCAATGAAGCACAACAATCTTGAGTATATGGCTATCAGTGATAAACAAATCCTTAAAATTATTTTTACCCCATTTATGATCAAAATTGTTAATAATTTTTTAATATTTAACAAACATATAATTATATAAACAGTGTTCAAAAATTTATTCTCTGTTTTAATTTGGAATAAAAGTTACAACTTATTCTGATTTATTTTTTTAAAATTTAGTATAAAACGACTATAAACAATTTCTTATTTTTGAGCTCGAGATTTTGTAAAATTTTGCATTGACTCTCGTTTTGTGATATGACTCGTCTACAACTTATGCAATGTATTAATAATATATTATTAATGGATTATACGTAATTCTTAATCATACAATCCTTGTTCTGTTGTGCCAGTTAAGGGCTTTATTGGCTCAAAAAAAATCCGGTTAGGGTCGGCATGGCTTCAATCTATTGGACCAAATTTAGGCTTGATATTTGGAAATCTTATTCATTGACTAAACTTAATCAGTATTCTTATTAAGATAATTAAAAATATGAGAATTAAAACGTGTGATACTAAAATATTAGGATACGAAACGGACTTTTGTATTTACTTCAAATACGATTACATTTGATTAAATTCTTTATTTTTTACTTTACTTGAGTAAAACTATAGTTTATCGAAATAACATAAAATAAAAATTGGCTAATATTTTTATTAAATATCATTGTTTTGCATTTTGCATTATATCTATGAGAATTAAAAAACTGACACATATAACTTTTGTGTTGGAAGCTTAGTATAAACTTAAATTAAATGTGTCTTAGTTATTGTTCGACTTACTAAATGTCTATTTCTATGATTGTCTCGTTTCAGCATTCTGTGTCTAACTGCTGTAAAAACTCATCATAGAAACAGTTAAGAAAGTTCTATGATGATGGAGATTAGGCTGCGTTTGATTGGCCAGAGTTATTATTAGATCCAGGAATTTTTTTTGTAAATACAAAATGTTTTTGCAACAATATTTTTTCTCTGAGACATAAAATTAAGTAATAGTTAAAAGATGTTTATCTACAGTATGTGCGAAAAATTTCTCGAA
Source organism: Phthiracarus laevigatus (assembly GCA_034700185.1). Classification (NCBI taxonomy): domain Eukaryota; kingdom Metazoa; phylum Arthropoda; class Arachnida; order Sarcoptiformes; family Phthiracaridae; genus Phthiracarus; species Phthiracarus laevigatus. The sequence continues at coordinate 4,413 of JAQIXJ010001750.1, read as the reverse complement.
TAAAGAGAAAGCTTTAAAAAAGAAAAAATCTATAAATTGTTAATTTTAAATCATACCTACTTTATTATTTTAATAAACTAGCATTTTTTGTTTCAATAAATCATGATTTTTATAACAAAATAACAACAAAAAATCGAAACAGTTTTAACAAAACGGGGACTACTAATAATATGAATAGTATTTTATTCATGGATATCATTGTAGACATTATACCACTAATATTTGAATTATAGTAAACATTACCACGAAATAAATAGATATTGAATTTATTAAGACGAATAGTCTTGTTTTAAATAAATTTAGTTTTGATTTGTTCCATGCAGTACTCTATTGTGAAATAAAGTATTTCTGTATCGTGACTAAAACTGCTAATTTATTCATAGGAAACAGTTATGTTCATAAATTATTTTTTGATTCATTTAGAAAAGTTTCTATTTCTATGTCAATAAGCTGAAAATGAGTAAGAGTTAAAACTAAGTGTGTAATGTAGAACTATATCCGTGACGATAACGTCTATAAAAAAGAATGGCACATTCATAGAGAGCTTACTTACTTATAGTTAAACTAAGCAAAATGTTATTTAAAATCTCAAAATAAAATACGTTCAAAATTCAGTGGTCGAGCTAGTGCGGACACACGGACGGATGGATGGACGGACAGTGTAAAAAGCATAAGCTCGCCTTTTTTCAAAAAAATTGAGCTAAAAAAATAAAAGCTGTGATTATATAATTTAGTATTGCACATAATTTTCATTATTACGCTGCTATTTATACGTGTAAAATATATAAAATAGTTTTAGATTTTGATACTTTGTTCATTTTATGCATTGAACGCTACGCTACATACTCTCCAGTATAGACGGCGTGGACAACGTGCTATACATTATGGTAACATTCAAATATTAATCAACTACAGAGGAAAGAAATCTGTATATATTTATGTTATAGATGATGTTGCAATAGAATTGAATACAGAACTCAATTCTAATTAAAATATAATCCATAAGACTTAAGAGAAACATGCTAATTAATTGTAAATTATTATAATATACTTAAACATAGAAGATAACATTTCACCAATTTAAGGATAAACTAGATATTATTTCGACTGCTTAACAACTATAGCAAAAAAAATAATCAGCGATATCGCGGTGAAAAAGGAAACAGGTTTAGAGGTGTAGATTTAACATGCAATGTTCCGATCCGTTCCGCGATCGATGTTATATGCACTTCCCTTTCGACACATTTACGTTCCCTTCGATTACGGGATCGCCCCACTAACTAGTATGCCACCCATATTCCTTTCTAGTATCTGAATTAGGTTAGAATTTATTTCAGGTACAGAATTAATGTATTTTAAGCCTGACTTTAAAACATGGAATTAAAAGAAAGATAATTTCAAAAGACGTTCAATAAAAATTAATAAATCTGTTACATCCGTTGGATAGTCGAACACAAAGAATAAATCATTGTATTTCCACATCGATATGTTTAGAGTATAGTATTCATTTTGATTTAATACATAACTACAAGCCATATAGTATGTGTGCCCATTTCTTACTTTTTCTGGAACAAATATGTTCGTTATATACCTGCATTGAATCAAACTCAGTGAATATAGAACAATGAGCACAACTATAATTAGTTTCATTTTTTAAAATAACAAATAATAAATGTTTATTTTACTTTAGCCTTTGTAAGTATTTTCGAACGAAAAAAAATATTATGTTCCAATTACAATTTTGTTTTGTATTACAAATTAAGAGATAATTAGTACATTTAGTTTTTAAATGATTCGCGTGAACCGAAAAAAGTAATAAATCTGTATGTATGCAAGAAAAATGTGATGTAAATTCATGAATGCAGAAAACGTTGATCTCATAGAAAATAGGAATACCTATCAAGTTTGTTAAGTGATACAACAATGTTTTAACAAGAAGCAATAAAACTATTTGTAAGTTTAAATTGAAAACATTTAATTTTTCTAATCCACTACCGTTCCATTACCGCACTCAAAGTTTCTATTGCTATTCCATTACCGGTTATCAAAATTTTTGTCATTCCATTACTTTACCATTACCGTGAGTTTTTTCTACACATTACAGTTCCACCCAGTGATGGACAACGCTCGATCGGATGGCGCTCGGTGCCGATCGTGAGCGGCGAGCGTTAGATTTTCACCGAGCACGAGCGTGAGCGCTGAGCGTTAGGGTCGAGCGTAAGCTCGAGCGCCGAGCGTACATAAAAAATCTATTTATAGATTTTTTCCCCTTAACCTAATTAAAAATTTATGCTACAATATAAATACTTATTTATAGCTCAAAATTGATTCAATAAACATATTCGAAAGTTTATAAAAGTGTTTTTATATTTCTTTATATTTTTCACTTTAAGGTATTCATAAAAATTACAATATTTTATTAAAATTTCACAAATATTGATGCTCGGATAACGCTCAGCGCTAGAGTGTGCCATGAAAGTGAGCGTCGAGCGTACCCATTTTACCGAGCGTGAGGGCGAGCGTTGAACGTCATTTTTTTTTGCCGAGCGCGATCTTTAGCGCCGAGCGTGTCCATCACTGGTTCTACCTTTGAAAAATTTTAGCAATACAAGCAACTCAATTTGGGTGCGTTTTTTCGTGATTAGTTGTATATTAAAGTCGAAAAAATACATATTATTTTTTGTTTTAAAAAATAAGAATTAAAAACTGCAAAGAATATGGTTGTTATATGATAAATACATTACTTATCCATAAACCACTACCGTTCCATTACCAGAAAACAAAATTATTTTCATTCCATTACCGTGCCATTACCGGAGCTGATCTCCAATTCCACTACCTTCCGACGGTATTGGAACTAAATTTTTAATCACTAATATAAGACAAGACTATCGGTTTCTCAAATAGCCAATCGAATATGATTAACAACAGTCCAAGTTTTTATAAAGTTTTTGAAATGAAGATTCAGCGTGTGTTCAACTCTTAAATATTCTTCTTCAGTTCACATTTATCGATTAACATTAGTAGTGATGGTAAAACTGATTTGGCTAAGAGATAATTTATTTAAGTTTTAATAATAAACAGTTAAATTAAATACTAACTTAATTTGAGATTTGTACTAATCTTAAGAAAAGAATACTGATTAATACTTACGTGACACACAAAATATTTTAATAAATGTCTATACGTCTTTGCACTTTCATAAGCCAACGATGAAGCGGTACTCATAAAACCAAGTAATATATAAAATAAATAAAATTAATGCATAAATAAAGATGATTCGAGTTATTATCGTCAATTTTCCATACAATAGGCTATACAATATACATAGTATAGAGGATACTAACAAATAAAGCCAAAATACAATCTTTGACCAATATTTATGATTATAATCTTCGATTTCCAAAAAAAATTTATACAACAGTTTATTTAGTGATTGAATATTATTACTATTTAAGCTATTATTAAATTATAAAAGATTAAACATTTATTTTACCATATAACAAACAAAACATTGATTTAATGACCAGGGAAATACGTATAGAACTAAGTGAGCGTAACTACAATTAAATGCTAATGGAATAAAAATAATAATAAACCCAAAAATTGGAATAATCACTTTAGTGTTGAAAGCAACCACATTAAATAAATTTCTAGAGTTTTTTATAATTTTAATAACTATTTCTTGATTATTGATGCCAATAGATTGTGGTGAAACATATCCGGCCATCATTTCAAACATTTTCATATATGAGGGCAACGTGTTATTATAACTCCATAAAATTATGGATTTAATAACAAATGGCACCAAAATAGGATTATTAAACAAAAGTTAGATTGATATCGAATATTTAAAAAGTAACTGAAATCTTCGATTTTCACATAGAATTCTGCGCTCTTTCCTGTTGTTATAAGTGAAATAATACATTGAATGTAATGGATTATAAAACATATCAATGTTAGGAATGAATAAGAATAGATGAGTCTTCGCTTAGCATTACCAATAGTAAACTGCCACAAACCAATCTCATAGAAATGATTGCCACAATTTTTGATATTTATATTTTGAGGTAATGATTTACTCGTGTCGAATGAAGAAGCTATATTTTGCATATTTTTATGAATTTAAACAATTTTTGTAAAATAAATATTGTAACTTAAGAAGATATGTACAAACTTCAACCAATTTTTAATTCACTATTGAAAGAATAACTTTATAAATAAATTATGATTATGACTAAATATTTTAAATAGCATTTTTTGACAAATTTAATCTTTTTATTATATTATATTTAAAACAATAACGAAATAGACATAGAGAGCTAGCGTTTCTGAAATTCATTCTCTATTTTTTAACAAAGACGTCAATAATGACAATTCCCTTTTTTATTTTATTAAATCAGTGTCCTTAAC
>JAQIXJ010001749.1:0-18867 GCA_034700185.1 Phthiracarus laevigatus | reverse complement strand
AACCGCATCTTTAAATGCCTCCCAAACCTCCTGATATGAGTCTCGGCAGCCAAATTTTTTTTAAACCCCCATTTTTTGATGTGCTCTATCGAATGGCAGTGGTTTCAAAAAGATCGGCTTAATCCATCTGGGACCCTTCCCTCGTCAGTCCAGTTAGCAACTGACCTGCGATGCCATAAACCTGCGATAAATCCCTTATTTATTGTCGCTTTTTGTCGATTACCTTACGTTAATATAACACAATTTAATAAGTGTATAAATGAATACAATTAATTTAGTGATGAACTTTAAACTTGCGATTACTAAACACAATACAATTATACTCATTGGCAAACATAAAATTTAGAGTGGTTGTTCTCAAAAGCAACACATTCGTTTAGATTGTGATTTACTCTAATATTACGATTATAGGCCGCGGCCTATCTTAGAATAAATTAAATTTTATAAATTTGTTGATCATGCGGTTTATAAATCAATTGCGGCTTATACATAAAATTGTTTTCAAAATTTTAAAGGAAATTAAAATTTGTAAAAACCATCGAAATCAGAGTCAGATAATGCTTTAATAATATCACTATATTGAGCTAAAGTTTGATTTAAAACTAGATCGTTATTACTTTGTTCGTTGTCAATCAGTGATGTTGGCGCCAATCAAGACAAGTTCACACAAATGTTAAGCATAGTAGTCAGACTGGGCGTGGCATATGTATAACATTTCTCTGCATTAGTGGATTAGATACCACATGTATGTTGTCAATACTTTCTTCAATTGAGTAGAAACATTTATACACGTTTTTTAAAAATAATAAAATTATTAGCTTATAAAGACCTCTATTGATATTTTGTAAATTAAAATGCGGCCTATACTTATAGTGCGGATTATACGCAAAATCATTTTCAGAATACATAAATTTCGAAAAACAAGTTCATGTGGCCTATACATGCCTAGCGGTCTATAATCGTAATTTTAGGGTAATAGTTAGAAATTATCGGTCAAGTAGTTGCAAAAAATAGAAAAAATATATTGATTTTCTTACGAAAGTTTAAAACTCAACGAATTTAATCGGCAATATTTTGTGTTTCATATCAGAAATTCTATTTGCTAGAAAGTCACTTATTTTGTAAGTTTTAAGCTTAAAAATTGTTTGTTACACCACAGTATTTATTAATAAAGAACGGATTTTTATTATCGAAAAATTGTTCAAATATTCTTTTATAAAGATTATAATAGATTATAAGTCAAATTTGATTGTTATTTGTTGTAAATACTTTAAAATGTGCTTTTAAGTAATTTTATAATTTTTTACATGAAAATCCTTTGTTTATTAAAGAAAGTAGATTTACGAGTTGGAATGTAAAACTTAGTTAGTGTAGCATATTTTGCGTTTTAAAAAATATTATTGCCTAAAACTTCTTGAAAATAATAATAAAAGAGTGAGTTCAGACTTTTTAATTGGTACACTCAAATACAAAATATGCTTTAAACAAGAAATTGTCATTAAACAAGAAATATGCAAAACATTATTTACATATTATTTTTTGTAAAATACTTTAAAATATGATTTTTATTTTATAATCGTTTTTGTCAAAATCCGCTCTGTATTTATTATAATTAAACATTTGACCTCCTTTTTGCACATTTATACATCTATAAGTGTATTCCTTAACAAAATTCTAATGAAATTTAAGAAAAGCAAAAACAATACATTCATATATAACTTGACTAACAAGTCGATTTATTATTGCTTGAATCTATGCTTATGACTTAACGATCAGATGTATCTATAGTAAAATGATAAGATTTATAGAATTTGAAGGCATTTTTTTAATACATGTTCAATGGCGAAGTACAGGCGGACTGACAGATATGGTCAAAAACATAAGCTCTGCTTTCTTCCATAGTGGGCTAAAATTACTAAAAAAGTAATCAACAATTAAAGTTTATCGCGTGGGATTCAAAATAGAGAAATTGGATAAACATTCAAGCTTATGAATATCGCAACGAAAAAGTACTAACTGTAGTTAAAAATACGGTATGAAAATTAATAAAACTAATGTATACAAAAGACCAGTTACAATATTTGCAGCAAATTTTAAAAAATGTTATCCACCCCGGATCCCACCGAAATTCCAGCATCCACAGCGTTTCATCGCACCCCTCATCTAATCCACATCCATCCGCGTACAGCTTTAACGTAACCCGTTATTAACAATACGTAACTGCTATACGTATAATGCATACAATGCGCATGATCTTAGAGCTTAGCAAAAATATAATATAAATGTGAAAATTCATTTTTGTTGAAAATCTTCAAAATAATCTATTAAATCTTATATATTGTTTTAACGTAATGACAAAACCAATAATATAAAGTACACAACGATTAAAATGAGTTAGTATCACATTAACGTCAAAAATTTATTTCATAAATTTTACATTACATGAAATTTTAGATTATTTAAAAACTTATAATCTTTTGAATATTGCTATTATTAATTTTTAATTTTGATAAAAACAGTTCGATGGTAAGTAAATGAGCATAAACTAAGTGTTAGAGATTTTGATAAAACTTTTAATTTTAAAATACTGTATAAGCATAGGTAAATTTAATTATTATTATAAAAGAATCTAACATACAATCATCGATAACGTTAAAAATTAACAGTAAATTATATTCTATCAATTAATTTTGCTTTACGCTATACTATGATCTTAAATAAATAAATATATAGTTTGTGCCAAATCTAGTACCGTATCATTTAAATTCGTTTTAGTATCAGACATTAAATGACATGGAGTTTGGCACCATTTCTTTTTGTTTATTCGGATTATCAGAAATTACTGTTTCCAACTCAAATACATTATAGAGTACCTTTCAATTTTTTAGAATTTAGTTTAAGAACAATATGCTCTAAACATTAAAAAAAAATATTTAAAAATCAATTTTAAAATAATCAAGTGTTTCAAATTATTATGAGTAAAAATATGAGAATCTTATTTAAAAATAGGGAATGTAAAGAAATAATTACAATGTTTTTGAATCGAAAAAAGCTACCAATAATACAATGTAATTCTTAATTTAAAAAATTACATTTTAAAATTGTTTAAACATTAACCAAACTTTTTACTCATTAATTCTTCTTCGTTAAGTTGAGCTCTAAAATTCGCTAATCTTTCCTTAAACTTTACTAAATCGTTAAGTTTTTCAGTTAAAAGTTCATCGAGTTGTTGAGCATACGCGTCAACGTCGTAATCAACTTCTGAAGTCATTAGAAGAAGGTCTTGATGAGCACGACTCCATCGCGGAAAGTTCTGATAATTAAAAATACGTAAAACTTATAAATTTATTTTATTTACTCATTCATCCATCAAATAATACATACATCATATAAATTTTTGTGAAGATCGAGCACTTCTTCTTCCATTTCTTGTAAATGTGATATTGCTTCGTGAAATGTATATAAATCATCGGGTAATTCAATAGCCTATAAATTAATCAATAATTCGTTAGCTTATTCGTAACACAAAAAAATCAATGCGTGAAATCTATCATACATTGGAATTGTGTAGTATGGCTAAATCATCACCACTCGCCGACATGTCTTCGTCACACTCTCCATCTCCAGTCTTAATTTCAGGATTATCAGCACCAAGTTCTTTGACACGATCCGCATATCGCAATGTGTTCAGTGAATGCTCGCACGACAATACTCCTGGAGATATCATTGCTATCTGTAGATTAATATCAAGTGAAATCAATAATAGTAATTAATTAATTCACATAAAAATCATACCATGCAAGTTCGGGAGTTTTCACCAATAAAAGAATCGCGTAAAACTTGAGTCAATTTGCTTGCTCTAAACGGTAAATGGCCTCCTCTTCTGCCCAAAGCGCGTATACACTCTTTTAAAGCCAATAGTGATTTATTGATCTCTGCGCCTTCCATCCTAGTTTGTCGATTAGCGCTTGAAGTATCGGCTCCTCTTTCGTTTCCAGCAAGATCTATTAAAGAAAACTTTCCCCGGAGTCTACCGTTAGATTTTTTAAGTATCAATTGAAAAACGGCGTGTGACCGCGAAGAATGATTATTTGCGGACGTAATCCCAGACGTACGTATGTTGTTACCCATTTGAATTAATTTAAGAACATCTTCTACTGATTCCACAAGCCTTTCTTGAAGTCCTACCACTTGGACCTGCTGTTTAGCGTCTTCAAGCACACGTAACTTTGCTTTTCCATTAAGTAAATCAAACACCTAAAATAAAATATAATATTACTAACAATGCCATAAATTACAGAAATGGAGAAATGTGGACATACTTTGCCGCTATAAATTTCGAAAAAACTTGCAGTAACCATAAGATCATCGTTCCTGTATTTTGATGATTTAAGTAATTTGAAAACATCTTTAGCTGCTAAAGCATAAATGCCTTTTGAAGAATCTTGACTTTTGCCATGAAAATCGCCACCCATTGTATGAGTCTTACCGCTACCGGTTTGGCCGTAAGCGAAACAGGTAGCCATCCCTCCCTCAAAAATAGTCTGCACCAAAGGTCTAGCCGTGCATTTATAGACCAATTCATTATCTGCTGATTCATCAAAAGCGTAATCAAATCTAAAAGTTTGGTTCTCCAGATAACGGGTGAGATCTACTTTCTGTTTAGGTTCGTGAACTATAGTGAGTTCTTTGTTTGGTACAGTAATCACATCGATATCCTTTCGTTGTATTTCTTTTTTATTGAGAGGCCTTTTCCTAACCGCCACACAAATTTGATGAACATCTACGGGATCGCTTAAACTAATTGGTTTAAACTCTAGTTGTGCCCTATAATCTCTAATCATCGATAAAAATTCCCATTGGGTTTGATTTCCCGGTTCGACCGCATTCATTAATTCAATTTTTTCCGCTTTTTGTTCGGCCTGTCGAGCTCTTCTCTCTTCCCTTTGCTTCTTTATTTTATCAACTTCTTTGACAACATTGGATCGCCTTCGAGAAGCCGCTGGAATCGCTGCCGATTTACCAGTATGAGTGGAGTTATGATTAACATTAGTAGGAATACAACTATTCGTAACCGCAGACACCGCAGGCAATGGATCCAATGCCACATTAGTTCCATTGGCCATCGTTTGCCTGTTGTTCGCTGGTCTAACTCTGAGCGATCCTTTACTTGTGGCCGCATTTATGCGTTCAGATGGTCTGGCAGTTGCTATTATCTATTAATAATTAATTTCTATTATATAATAATTACAATAAACAAATTATACGTAAATCTTTTAATTATTAGCAATATATGATAATACCTCATCATTTTGTTGCTGACATTTCACAATGATTTATAGCATCAAAAAAATCATTTAATATTAATTTATCAAAACAAAATCATTATAATAATCACTTACTTTTCGTGGAATACATAGCGATTGATTCACATTATTGGTATTTGTTTCGGTGAGGTTTGGGTTCAGCACATAAATCGAATCGAAGTCAATCTAAAAATTCAATACCAATTGGAATAACGTAATTAACAAAAACATTATACGAAATAACATTATTATTAACTAAATACCTCTTTTCCCTTAATTTCGTCGGATTCAGACCACTCCACAGTAACGCTTTTACTCTTCCAATCGATATTACTGATTACAGCTGAATGTATCCGACCTTATAATCGTTAATATATTGCGTTTTATCACAGCATTAAAAATTCAAATATAATTATTAATCAATAATAATATTACCATTAGTTCGTTGAATATCAACATTGAGCCCGATTTGCAATTTTGAGCCCGACATCGCTTTATTTATTGTATAAATTAAAATGAGTATACATTTATTAAATCTAAATTATATATAAATTAAATAAATTAAAACTAATCAATAAAAATGAAATGAAACAGCGATCTGTACGACAAATACTGAACAGCAATAGTAATATCAATACACAATACAAACATTTAGTGACAACATATAACAGTTGAGTTTTGACCAAAATCGGTATAAGCTATAATGTTAGCATACAATAGGTTTACATTTACAATTATACGTTACTAAGCAACCATTACATTCTAACCAATCAATCACCAAAACTATTATAACGAAAGCTAAAACATTTTTGAATGTTTATTATACTGTATATACAGTACAGTACTGCTGCAGTATAATACTATAATTAAAGGGATCGATTAGTTTTTTTTGTTATTTTAAAATTATTTGAAAATTTTAATAATTTTTTGATTCACTAAATTATAATCGATAAGCGCTTCTATAAATTATTGTACAATTAAAAATACCTTTAAAAATATAAATTTGTATTAAATGCTGTATATATAATATACCGTAAATTACAGTATACAATGCATATATCGTTTATTAAAGATTGAATACGTCAATTAGTTATAAAAATTTTGACGCTAACCCTCTATGTAATACACTTTATAATTTTTTTGGTCCGATGTTTTGAGCTTATGGGATATGAATGAGCCACAATCCCAAAATATGGTCTCAAATAAAATGTTTGCATTTCATTATACTGCAATTTATTAGAAACTAGAATACTATATACGGTAATATACTAGTAACGGAGACTCAGAGTAACGGAGTAACCCGACAAAACCAAAACTCATTAGATCTCTAACGTGTAAGATTCGGTGCAATTGTAGTGGAGGAATCGGGTCTTAAAATTTTTACCATCAATTAGTCAGTTCACGTCAATGTTAAAAATTTATTTAATAGATTTGCTTCAAACAATGATGTAAGTTATGGGGCATATATAGTTTGCGGACTCCAATAATGTTTTTATTAAACAATAGAATTTTAAAAAACGTAAACTGATTCATTACATAAACTGAAGGCATGCATAACAATACAATTAAAAAAAAGAATAAAATTAACTAATTTAAATTAAAGTGTAATTAACACAATTAGTCATAATTATCTTAAAACTTAACCAATCCTCACCTAATCTAACATAACCCAAACCAAACCAAACTTAACCTAACCTAAACTAACCTAAAATAACTTAACCTAACAAATCACATCCCTTAACTAACAAAAAACTAAACTTTGTTTATAACTAATTATTCCTTTTAGCTTATTTTATAATTTATGCTCGTTCTAACAATTAAACTTATTTTTTAATAAACTTTGTATTTTTTAAACAAAATATTTTATTAAACATTGTTGGAGTCCGCAATCTATATATCAGCCATAACTTGAACCAAAGCAAAGAAAAAAAGCCGTTTAAATGTATTTAATTAAAAACAATTTATTAAAGTAAATCTCGTGTTTGTCACAACAATGTGCGGTTTTTGGAAAGTAGACCCCAAATTAAGCTACAGTATCTAATTATCTTATCTGAATGTTTGGTTCTTTAATTAATTTCAATTTATTTAATTCAATATATTATAATTTATAGATACTCTCTAATAATTTTAATAATTATTTTAATATTTACGTTGAATTATTTTTATTTCATAGAAAATTTAACTTTAAGATTCATAATAAAAATAATAAAAGAATATAAATAACACGATAAAGAAATGATTAAAAATTTTTTGTCGATGATATTATGATAGTTAATATTAAAAGCAATGCAAATGCCAAATACATTTCAATGTATTTCCAACCAAAATGTTTTCTTACATATCCATGTTCTCGTTTTCGCTTTCAATTTCGTCAAATGTCTGCAACAATAGAATTTAATAAATTCTTATATGATTTAAATAAAATGAACAAAACAAATAAATTTATAAATAAAACGGTTCTAATTCAATGAAATTTATAGTTCATCGAATAAAAAACCGTTTTGATGAATAACTTACACTCAATAAATTTTTTGGTCCAATATTTAAAGACTTATTCCAATCAGTCATATCGTCTTCTTCCATATGATTCGTAAAATCGAGCCTTTGACTAATAAGTTTTGAGCGACTATTATTAGTTTGGTTCATAAAAGTAGGGCTATCATGAATGGTTATTGGCGTATAAAATCGGTGTATCGGTGAACTAGGTTTGAAAGACGGCGATCTAAATGAGTCATCAAAAGTAGGTCGATGTCTATTAATAACAGAAGTCGAGCATAATCTATCGTAAGCCAAACTAATTTCATATAACGTTAATATTTATTAGCATTTAATAAACTATTTAAACTATTTATAAAATTCACGTTCGAATTACCTCGAGTTATCGTATGAAATATTGTTCGAATTAAATTTTGAATCGTTCGATGTACCATCTGATGGTGTAGTGATATGCGAAACATTACTGTTATCGAAAATGTCGTCATCTGAGTAATTATTCTCCCAATCAAAACTTTTACTATTGTTAACGGCATGCGGCGGTGTTTCCATATTGTTATTTTTCCTCTCGATTAACGTATTGCATAACAGTAATATTGGATAACGAATTAATTCGTATAAATTCATAAAAAATAAAATAAACCAAATGACTATTTTCTTAGCGTAAGAATATGACTGTTGAATTCCGAATTTCAATCGTCTTATCCGATCCTTTTTCCAAATAAGTGGTTGATTCAGTAATTCTTCAGCAGTCGGTCTTAGAGTGTAGTCTGAATTCATCATTGATATAATAATACTTCTCAAGTCATAACTTATACCTAAAATATAAATAAACAAGTATGAAATAAGCGTAAAATAAAAAGAAAAGCGTTCATATTTTCTAAGTTATAATTATAAACTTTATAAATAGATAGCAACTAAAAAATTGAAAATTTAAAAATTGATAAATTTTTTTATAGTTTCGTCTTTAAGCTATAATTTTGAATATTTTTATTATGTTAATCGAAACCTTAATAAACCTTCTGCAATATCTAGCATGTAAATCATGCACCGAATTTTGGACAAAAGCTGCAACAAAACTAAACTTGAAGGTAACTTTCACTTCTAAATATAGTCAATCGTTATCTTTTTTCAAAAGGTTGAATAAGCTTAAATTAAAGTCTTATAACTCAACATAATGTATAGTTACTAACAAGTAAAAAATAACGTGTAACAACAGCTGAATGGGCAACAGTTAATTAGATCTCAAAGAAACAACTTTATAGTTTCAATTATAAGTTATAACTTAAAACTTATATATGAAATTATATTTTACTGTTCTATAGTATAAATTAATTTAAATTAATCGAGTGTTCTGATAAATGTAACAAAAGAATATTAAAATCTATTATAATTAAAAATGCAATTAAGCAAAATTAATTGGCAATTGTTTGATAATTAACGTTATATATGCAAATATTTACCGTTTAATAGCGAATCAGGAATGTTTCCATCACGAAGTTGATGCCAACCTTCACCACCGCTCGGTAAATCTAAATCACATGCAAGTTCTAAAATAGTAATTCCAAGACTAAAAATATCAGCTGCTTTGGTAAAAATTCCCTGCATTAGCTCTTTAGCCAAATATTTGGGATCGCCTTCTGTCGCTTCATTGGCGTCATTCTAATACATTTGTTAGAAATTAAATAATTTAATTAAAAAATATATAAGATTTAATATCTTCTCTTACTTTGTTTAAATCAAGCACAAGTCCAAAGTCTCCTAATTTACACAAACCATTGCTAGAAATAAAAATATTATCTGGTTTAATGTCAAGATGTATAAAATCGTAATCATGAAGATGGCGAACAGCTTTAAGTAAATCAACCAAATAATTCCAAACAACGGATTCGGGAATATCGTGATTAGTTTCAGCAAAATCACTTAAACTAATCATACATAATTCGGTTTGAATAAAAAGTTGTTGCTTCTCTTCCCATGCTTTATAGAGTCGAACACAGTTGTCATGTGTGGATAGATGTTCGTGTTTACACACTTCCTCTAACTTTCTTTCGCGGTCCGATTTTCCTTTAAAGCGTTCACGTGATTTCTTTATAGCGTAGTATTTGCCGTCCTCTTTGCTCTTAACTTTAAATACGTCCCCAAAAGAACCACTTCCTATCTTACACTCAACTTCGAAGCATTGGTCAAAGTATGATTCTTCCAGCGATTCGTCATATACTTTACTTAATGCTAATACATATAAAATTACGATATAACGTTATTTATAGATTAATTAATGATGAAATCAATACATACATGAATCACTTTCTACAAAACTAATTGCTTGCGCTTTTTGATGAGTGGGTGCCCTAAAGAATCGACTCACTGGTGGCACACTTTTGCTCGGCGGTCGCGGAGGAACTCGTTTCGCAGTTGGCGTGTAATTGTTTCTTTCCTTTTAAGTAATATCGCAATTATTATTACATAAAATTATAATACGTATTGAAAATATAGGCTTACTTTTTTGGTTGTTAACGATTTGTGTGAATTAAAAAATTGCGGAATCGGACGCAATGGTGTGCTAAATGATGGCGTATTTTTCGATGGATGATCCATAATATTAATTCAAATTAATATCATAACAGTTTGAAAAACATTATTTTGATGCGTGATTATGTAAATGTAAGCGTATTCATGTTTATTTTACTGCATATGCAATCCATTAGCCATTGCATTGCTCAAAACCAAACCAAACGTTAGCGCACTCTACCGCACATATTACTAACTATCGCTGTTGTATGTGCTGTCGTATTCAACAGTTACTGCTTTAGACTACTTGAGGTCATTGTTACTTAAGAAAATCTGTTTCATGTATTTGTGCTTATTCTAGCGCCAAATCTCGATCAAATATTTCAGCCACTTTGTATTAAACATCGATTAAGATAAATACAAAGATATTGACCCAATTAATTAATTTTGGATAAACAATACCTATACCCATATTTGTTATCTTAGCACAATTATTTGTTACTTCCCAATCAATGGTTTGAGGTGCTTTGAATGTTAAAATTTCCGTACGGTTTTGCTATATATTATTTCGTGTGCTCAAACATATGTATGCATTCGAATTCCAATATGCAAACAATCACAGTTGAAAACGTTAATTACCTTAAAATTTTAGAAGATTAAAATTTTTGAGTTTAACTGAATGAGTTTGATAAAGTTATTCTTACTTTGAAGATATATTTTAGAAATATTGGCTCATTTAGCATAACCTATTCAAACATTTGTTTAAATTAATGTGTTCGGACAATGTTTTTCTATTATCGCTAATTTTTTCTTAAATAATTTTATCGTTGAAACTTTTTAGGCGTGGTTAGTAATTTGAAATTTAAGGGGTACTTTATTTCCCAATTTCACCATAAGTTACCCTTTTACTCCTTTCTCTAATGTACATGAACAATAGCATTGGGATAGTTTTTGTTACCTCAGTTTCATTTGTTAACCTTAAACATTCAAATTTCTATAGTCTACAAAAAATAATTACAATTATATATTACAAGATTTATGAAAATATGGCTTATGAGACTTTCAAATTTTTATATTTCAATGTAAATTTTTTCGATCATTATGCTAATTGTAGTTTTGGAAAAATATAGTAAAGCGTCAAATTTTCAAGACAACTTAATTTGATGGGATGAATAGAGTATGCGGTTTTGACTGTACTATCAATTAAAATAGTGTTTGCTAACCAAAACTGCAATGGTATATACAGTATTATATGTACACATGTGTGCAAAAAATATGGCGTTAATAGCAATGAACAGTTTTGTAATGTTATTCACGACTATTAGTAATAAAGTTTTACTGTCAGTCTGTTAATACTACATTTATAACATTATAATAAATAATTCTTCCGCAGGAAAACAAACGGATATCGAGATATTGACATCGCTGTGCGTTGTTTACCATTTAATATTTTATAGTTTTAGACGTGTATTTACAAATTATTGTCAATTACTTAATAATTTAAGAGAATGGCCGCCAATTTTGATCCGTACGATAAAAATAGGTACGAAAATAAATCAATGAAATCTATGATTTGGATTAATACTAATTTTGTGTTTACCATTCAGTTGGTATTTTGGTGCAATGGATCGACCAAATGCTACGCAAATATTAATGAGTGAGAAGGAAACGGGTGTCTTCTTAGTCAGAAATAGCAGCTCTATTCAAGGAGATCTTGTGTTATGTGTGAGGTATATATTAACGCGCACTTCACCGCTGCTTTGTATGCCAAAAATATTAAATATCATTTTATGATTTACCATGTTTTTAGAGAAGACAACAAAGTGAGTCATTATATAATTAATAAGATTCAACAGTCAGATCAAACGCGCTTTCGTATCGGCGATCAAATGTTTCCCGATGTTCCCAGTTTATTAAACTTTTATAAACTCCATTATCTCGACACCACACCACTTATTAGGCCTGTAAGTCTTTTTCTAAATTTTATTCTAATAACAGTAAAATTATTCGCTATCTGATTAAATCGCAACTCTTTTGTTGATAGTATTAAAGTTAATCAAATTAATTGAAAAGCATTTTCTTTAATAATTACTCAAGTTTTACAATGATTCTTAAAAAAGCATTCATGTTTTATGGAAACTATTCATTATTAAACAATAAAATAAACCCAATTACAAAACTGAATTAAATTAAATTAAATCTAATACTTATTTTTTGTTAACTATAGGCTACAAAGAAAATTGAAAGAGTAAAAGCTCGATACGATTTTGAAGGTAGTGGTGATGCAGACGACTTGCCTTTTAAAAAAAATGAAATTTTGATAATTATATCAAAAGACGAAGATCAATGGTGGACTGCCAGAAATAGTTTAGGACAAACTGGATCTATTCCAGTACCTTATGTTGAACTGGTTTGTATACACTATATTACATTTTTAAAGTGACTGCTATTGTTCTTTATTTTAATTTTGAGATGATTCAGATTTTCATATTTACTTCAACCTTTTTAGTAAAGCAATATATTTTTTAAAATATACTGGTACTCTCTCTTATTTACCCGGTATTTATTTGATTACTAGTTTTAGTAATGTATGCATTCGGTGTGCTTCTCATATTTATAGAAATTTAATAATGTTATTTAAAAGTTATATTCACTTAGTGTAAATTAATTAATTAAACTTTACACATGCGCTACAGAACTAAACATATGATAAATATCTGCTGTCATCAAAGCATTTGACATTTTGTGCCAGAAATTATTTTTGATATTTGTTTTATTAGAGCGATTTTTATTCTCGTAAATTCAATCATATTTTTTTAAAAAATTGGGGTTTTCTTTTATACTCTAACAATACATATTGAATATATATTCAATACATATTGAATATATATTGAATATATGTTTTTTGCTACTTCTGATAGTTAACTAAGCTATGTATTTTGTAATATGAAGTATTTTACTTAAACGGATTTCTGTCTTAATCTAACATTGTTTGGCATGAACTAAATAGGCAAAAACATTAAAATTATGTACGTAATTAATTGGATATTAAAAATATTTTAAAACCGAAACATCCATTAGAGTTTAAATAAATAGAACAATTTGTGACAAAACTAAATAATAAATTGAAATTTAAAAACATTTGTTTTAGATTGATGAAAGTCAAGATTCGATTATCGACGGCCATACAACTAATGATAACCACTCATGTATTAATTCAACGTCTAGTCATGTGCCGCAAAATCCACGTCTATCTAGTGAACCGACTAAATATATAACACCTAATATTCAACGAAAATTACCAGCATTTGCGAAAGTAAGACAACAGAGGATACCGAACGCGTACGACAAAACTGCTTTAAAGCTAGAGGTAATGTGACGACCAAACTTTTTTGTTGCCATTTATATTAACTTCCATTTATATAAATTAAGTTAAATCTTTTATTCACAAAGTTTTAGTAAATTATACTACTAATATTAGTGTTTATTATTAATTAATATTATTGGTAGAGTCAGGAAAATCATTTTTCTTATTGTAACTTAGGTATACGAATGTTATCAAAACTATTAATTTTGAGGCTCAATTGTTATTTCCATAAAATAGTGAATTTGATTTTTGTCTGCTGAAAAGTTTGAAAATAAACAATTTTCTAATAAAATGTTTAATAAATTAATATTTAAAAATTCAGTTGTTTTATTAGCTTATTTTATAAGGAACTGCTAGGAATTGAAATTTATAATATAGCTCACCAAATTTTTATATTATTATTTTTATCACCAAATCAGTAAGTAAAGCGCAAAACTTACTCATATAAAATATATTATAAGGAATTGTTAATATTGCATTTAAAACCAAATTTTGCATCGCTTTTCATTTGATGTTGATTTAACATATAAAAACATCTTTAAAACAAATTTTGTGATTAAACAAAATAATTTTAAAACATTTTAAAGATGTATTAGAAAATTTTATTTTCCTAAATATTCCTGATTTTCGAATTATTTTCTTTTGCCAAAACTGTATTTACACCGTTTTTGTTCTTAAATTTGGTGACTCTAATTATTGCGCTAATAAATCAGTTTTATAATTTATTTAATTTCAATTGTTCAAAAATTATGAGTTTTATCATATAAATAAACAATTGAATATTTACTAATTGATGTATTTAAATATGATTAAAAATCCAATTAAGAATCCAATTTAGCAAAATTGCAATTAAGCATTTTTAATAGTTGTATGCCTAATGCATATTTATTTCACATCTATTGCTTTCAAATTATTATAAAATTCAGCGGAATTTTGGACTTAAATACCTATTTTTGGAATATTAACCAAAAGATGGAATATTAACCAAAAGATAGCTCTTATTTGAATTTTAATTATATGAAAAAGATATATTCGAATTTTCTTGGTACCGGGTATATTAACTTTGAAATAGAATTTTCCAATTTTTTTACACAGTTAATATGAGACACTAACTTTTTTTAATAAAACTACTTATGTATGTATTCTAAATTATAAACACTGGGATTTATGCGATTAATATGTGTTAATTTTTATCAAAGAAAGGGGATATAATAAAAGTAACGAAAACTAATATAAACGGTCAATGGGAAGGTGAATTGAATGGTAAAGTTGGTCACTTTCCGTTTACTCACGTCGAGTTTATGGACCAAGAAAACACGGAAGAAGATAATGCATAATAATAGATAAAATTTTCAATAATAATAATTTTTATTATCTTGTGAATAATCTCTAATTGTTTTATAATTCACTTCATAAACATTCGCATTTCGAATAGTCATAAACCATTAACATATTTATCAAATTATTTTAAATAATTTCGAAAACTGCATTTTGTCATAATTTTAATATATATTATACATATATATTTGTTTATAATTAAGAATTAGCAAATTTTTAAAATATATTTAAACGCGAATACATATATATATTATATGCTTAGATTTTATTTTAAAAATTTTAAAATATAATAAGTATCTATAAAATAAGTTTGTATTTTTTCATTTTTTAAATGAAAGTTAATAAATTTTAGTGTGATTTGTAAATATTATGCAACTACGATATTATTTTAAAATTGTTAATATTTTATAAATAAAATTATTGCTTATAAATTAAAATTAAATTTTGTGTTAACACTTAATCTGAACTACGGTTTTTTAATTATTTCGCGACTAAATTGTTTACGAAGTCAATTCTTTAAATTTAAAATATTTGGAAACATGGAATAAGCACAAATTCAAAATTACTGTAATAAAGTAATACTAAAGTTGGACCGATGTTAAATACTGTCTGTTTAAAAAATCTCCCGGCAATAGCAACAAATGTAATGAATGATATGTCCCCTTACAAGCCCTTCTTTTGATCTCTATCTGTGGATCACTACATGACATGGACGTTGACCCAGTCATCATAAGCCTACTTAAAAAGTTTTCATTAGCCCTTGTATTTCAATAAAAACTCATTTACATTAAATTTATTTTTATTTAATAAAAAATATTTAGAAACCATATGATTTTAAATAAAAAATGTTTTAAAAATTAATATTTATAAAATTACAAATTGATCACATTTTTGGTCAGGCAATTTTTAAAAAATATTACCATATTAATTCAAATTTTCAATCATTATTGCAATTCCTTGTCCGCCGCCAATACAAGCACTGTTAAAACGATTGGAAAACATATTTCAAAAATAAAATATTATTAAGTTATTATTGAAGCATTTAATTAAATAAACTTAAGTTTACCTTCCAATGGCGTATTTTCCATTTCTTCTTCTCAATTCATATACCAAATTAGTTAAGATTCTCGCACCTGAGCAACCAATGGCTAGTGATATCAAATACACAAATTATATAAAATTTTGTAAAATTAAATTAAATTATTCTTTTTACGGTATATTGTATTATTAAAATCATTAATTTAAAATATCAATAAACTTGTTACGGTAGATGTTTGGAGGAAAATAAAAATAAGAGTGCTTACGATGTCCCATAGCTATTGCTCCTCCATTGACATTTGTTATTTCAGGATTGAGTTGCAACTCTTTTTCAACGGCAAGAAATTGCGAAGCAAATGCTTCATTAACGTCAAATAAATCAACATTGTTAATAGAAACACCAGTTCGTTCGCATAATTTTCTAATCGCAGGCGCGGGACCTATGCCTATATAAAACAAATAACTTTAAATAAATATTAAATGGCATATAATATCTTAAAATTAAAACCCATAATTGTAGGGTCGACTCCAACAACGCTATATCCAACGATACGTGAGAGAGGCGTTAAATTATGTTTTTCAATGGCATCTTCGCTGGCGAGTACAACAGCTGCGGCGCCATCACAAACTCCGGAAGCATTGCCAGCTGTAACTGTACCGTCTTTTTTAAATACAGCGGGTAACTTCGAAAGTTTTTCTAATGTAGTGTCTGGCTTTGGGTGTTCATCAATTTCAAAAGAAATTTCCTTATTTCTACTCTTAAGCGGCACAGCCACTAATTCTTCCTTAAATCGACCATTTTTTTGAGCGTCAGCCCATCTTGCCTGAGATCTTTTATTTAATTTAAATAATAATCATTTAAAGAAATTTCGAGTTTAGAGACAATCAAACCTTAAGGCAAACTTATCGGCATCCTCTCGCGTTAATTTGTATTTTTGTGCTAAATTTTCTGCAGTAATACCCATAGGCATATTAACATGGCTATCGGTCAAACAGCTCCATACCGCGCACTCCATCTAATCAATCAAAAAATATATTATTGAATAATAAAGGTGAGGAAACGATGGATGTATACCAATGGCGTTTGCGAGAATTTGACACCAAAACGAGCGTCTCGTACAACAAACGGAGCCTGACTCATGTTTTCTGATCCCGCAGTTAATACTATCTCCGAATCACGCAAACAGATATCCTAATTAAGTATCGATAATTTAATTTAACTAAACTCGTGTGTCAATGAATTATAGAGCTAAATAAGTTCTAAATTAAAAATTATATAAAATTTCTAACGTGTATTCTATAATTAAAATATTTCAAAATTAAGGTCAAACCTGCGACCCGTTAACAATAGCTTGAAATCCAGATCCACAAAGTCTATTAACTGTAAGACATGGAACTTTAAGCGGTATTCCAACTTTTAAAGCCAAATGTCGTGATATATATATTCCATTTGATGAAGAGATCTGATATCAATTAAAATTAACAACTTTCAATCTTTTAATGGACATTGAATTTAAAATAAATATTTACAACTATTACAAAAATATCTATTAAATTTGTGCTACTTTAGAACTTTTTAATCAACTTTGCGCCAGAATAGTAAGTTTACGTTAATTAAACAAAAAACTTCCAAGTTTTTAATTGTAAGTTAAAGTCATTTTACTAAGTATAGAAGTGGTAACCCATTTAGATTTACCGTAACATCATTTTATCATGTTTACAACACGCTAATTAAGTTTATAGAGTTTTATAAATAATAAACTCTTTAAATCAACACTTTACCAATTCATGCATTTAAAATATGTAAAAATTTCCATTTAATGCAGAAGTACTTATGGCCATAGGAAATAGAGATCACGAAAATATATTAAACTAAGATCTATTACTGTGTAATTTTCACAAAAATGTCAAAATTAAAATTATCAAAAAATATGGCCGACAGAAGTCTGATATTCTGGTAGAAATCATAAAAATTTAACTGTAGATATTTGGTACAAAAATCAAGGTTTTAAAATTAAAAAATAAAAGATGACACAATGGCGACAAAATAGTGATTATATTTCGACAAACTGCTAGAAACCATATTATTTAACCATATAATATATTAAATATTGCAATAAAATTGATCGCAATTTAAACATTCAACGATATGTGAACATAAAATAAAAATTACTTGAATTATATTTCCAACAGTAACCGAATCAATACTATCGGGAGAAATATTAGCTGCTTTAATGGCAGCATTGGACGCAATAGCGGCCAAATCTATAGAACTGGTGTCTTTAAGTGCACCGCCGAATGAACCAAAAGGCGTTCGTTTACATCCGACAACAAAAACACCTAACATTCAACAAATACATACTAATTGATTATATGATGCGTAATAAACAAATGTATTTAATATTAACCTCTAAGTAATGAAGACATTATAATGCAATGAATATATGCAAACTTTTAATAATTGTAATAATTGTGTATTTATATTATCTAAACACTTAATTCGATAAAAAACTGGTACAAATTAGTGCTAAAGTACTCCGAGATAAATGTTGTGAACCATATCTGTATTGCATTTATTCAAACTTATTCAAAACAACAAACTTTCAAAGTTGACTTCTATTGAACTTTATATTCGTTCAAAGATAGCAACGCTATAGCAGTGTATATACAGTATACTAAATATTTTTTATATATACATGCTATCATTTTATTAGCGTTTAAGTTATCCAACCTATTATTATAACTAGGGTTTCGAAAATCGTTAATTATCTATTTGCTTAAACCATTCTAAAACATATTGGTACCTATACTAAA
>JAQIXJ010001748.1:0-18879 GCA_034700185.1 Phthiracarus laevigatus | reverse complement strand
CAAACAATAGTTATTAACTTTTTTAAGAAACTCTGACGAAACATTTTTGTCCAATCTATTTTCAGCCATTGTTTTAGATCCTCAAGTTTTTGAAAAGAAAATATGCAGATAATGGAACTGTATTTATGTTTATTTAAATAATAAGATTCAATGTTTATTATAACATTAAAAAATATTTTTAAGTTTTCTTAGTTTTTTAAGAAAACAATAAAATATTTAGTCCGGATTTTTAGATGTCACTCCTTATAAAATTTTTTAAATAAAATTATGATATAATAGAAAAATATTAATTGAAAAAAGAATAACTTAATAGAAAAATAGTAAATTATAAGTTACACATGAATGTAAATGTTTTGAGTGTTATAATAGAAGGTATTAATATCAAAAAATGTCATAACAAAAATTGTTTTTTTGAGTTAAAAATAAAATTATTAAAACAAAATTAGAAAAGCGAAATGAATATTGAGTTAATTGTTTCAGCAAAATATTGATTTATCAAACAAAATTCTGTTAATCTATATTTTTCGGTATTCTCTTTTGAATACGATTCGTCAACATAAACGCCAATATAATCAATACAAGTTCATTAACATGTAATAATAGGAATATTGAAACGCGTCCAATAGTTTTCATATCCCATTCATCAATGTTCTCAAATATCAAGAAAACCGCAATATCTATATAACCATTGGCATGTCGTATACAAATAAGAAGAGCATAAAGTTTTATTAAACCAATGCTATCTCTAATCCATCCAATTAATCCAAAAACCAGAGTAATTTCAAGTGATAGCCCACCGCTGATAATATAAATAATTCCAATGTTTCTCATATTGACTAATATATAAATTTTTAAATTTATTATATTAATACTGATATATACTTAATTGAAACAAACCTAGAAGACAAACAAACAAACAAACAAACAAACAAACAAACAAACTTACAATAGCTTTTTGGATCCTCTATCTTAATCATATATATGCCATCCGCTATTTTATAAATGGCACCAAATATGGCCACAATTTGACAAATAATTAATATTATTTTATTAGTTTTATACGGTTTGTCCACATTCAAAACTGCCGTACGTTCATTATCTTCCATTAGAATTAAATTATTACTTTGTTTTAAAAAATAAATCGTACGAAATAAAATTATTTAATATTTGTCCAATTAAATTATTCACAAAAGATTTGCAGATAATATGGCTTTGGCTTGAATGAATTATTATATATAAATTATGGTCAAAGATAAATATTCATGACTTTGTCATTTAAATAAGTAATTCAAAATAATATAGGATTTAATATTGATTATTCAAAATTGAATGAATTAATTAAGACACAACTATAAATTTGATATGTAATCAAATTATTTGAATACGTTTCAAAACAATCATCCGTTGCCTAATCATTCAGTTCGTTAAATAACTTTTTAATGAGTTCTGTCGCATATCAAACATTCTATTCAATATAACTTAAATTCGGTGTTTTGTTACAATAAAAGGAATGCATAAACAAATATATTCACAGTTATCGTCGTTGTTAGTGTTTGTTAGAAAATAGTTAGGGATATGAAAATATGAAAAGCATTAATTAACTATTTGTTAAAACTATTCTAAAACATACTGGTAACTATTCTAAAGTTGTTTTATAACTTAAATATTTCAAAAAATGTTAATTTTAATTAACCATTCTAACGGTTTGAAAATTAAATAACGATTTTATTAATTTCTAACTAATTCAATTTTTTTAAATATGGTTAAAATTGGTTGTAAACTTCGAAAAATTGTTGATAACCCGATAAATTTTAACTGGAGTCTTATTTTCCGGTATAATAATATTTGAAAAAAAATTCGAAAATTTTTAAACCATAAGCTCATAATATTGCCGAAATGAGGTTTTAAAGGAAGACCTATTCTTTTAAATATTTTTGGAGTCAAATCAATAATTTTTTTAACGATTTTTCTAACGATTCGATCACTTTTTTATAACGATTTTGCATAAGTTTTTCTAATAATTTTCACGCTTTAAAATGACGAAAACTGCAAGTATATTTGTTTATGCATTCCTTTCATTGTAATAAAACACCGAATTTAATTTATATTTAATAGAAAGCTTGATATGCGACAGAACTCATTGAAAAGTTATTTAATGAACTGAATGATGAGACACTGGATGTTTACTTTGAAACGTATTCAAATAATTTGATTACATATCAAATTAATACTTCTGTCTTAATTTATTTAGTCAATTGTAAATAATTATTATTAAATCATATATAGACAGTTTAAATACATCTAAAAAATGTAAATAAAATTTTTTTGAACAAAGATCACTTAATATAAAAAACATAATTTGTTTGTGGTTCTGTTTGTGGTACTGTTTGTGGTTCTGTTTGTTTGTGGTTCTGTTTGTCAAGACCTTAAAGGCTCCTCCACTGGGACCCAACCCCGACACCTATATCAATGGATTCGGCTGGAGAAAGGAGGGCAGTAAGGGGGTTTTTATGTGGTAAGATCCCTCCTAAAAAATTTGAAATGGAAAAACTGTTTCAATAGCACTACATGCGACCCTCACGAATGTGTACCGACTCGACACCTATATAATTGGATTCAGCTTGAAGAGAAGGGAGTATGTAGTGGGGATTCACGGTAGTTGAGCCTCTCCTTAAAACATGGGGGCGAAAAACCCGTTAAAAACACATTATAAGTGTTCCATCTCGAAGTGTACCCTGTCCAAATCTATATTTATGGATTCCGCTTGAAAAGGGGAGTCATATAGGAGCTTCGAGGTGGTTGAACGCCTTCTTAAAAAATGGGGGCGGAAAAACTGTTAAATAGCATTTTAAGTGCCCTTTCTCAATGTCCAGCCTGCCCACACCTATATCATTGGATTTAGCTTAAAGTTAGAAGTGCAAGTAGTTTGTTTCGAGCTGGTGGGGCCCCTCATGAAAATGGGGGCTTAAAACCGTTATAAAGGCATAAGTGCATACAGTCATACAAACATTCATAGTAGAGTCAGACATTCATACATACAGACGTACATAAAATTATATATACAGTCATACATACAATCATTTATAAAGTCATTGACACAGTCAAATATTCAATTATACATACAGTCTTACATACAGTCATACATAGTCATGCAAACAAACATGCATACTAACATGCACACTGTCATATATAGTTATACAGTCATACGTTGCTTTGAATGTTTAAAAATTTATATGTTTTAAAAGCAAAGGTGTTTCTTAGGATAATGAAATTTAGTGGGATTTTGCGTGAAAATGACTTTATTTAACGAAAAACTCGCTGAAGTATTATATACAACAATATTTTAACGAACTTTAAACGTTACAATTAAAATACGAAATGTGGTATAGTGTCTAAAAAATTTTATAACTTTTGGTTATAATGAAAATTTCATAATACACAATTAAATTAAATCTAAATATATATTGGTTTAATGAATTATAAAATGTATGTTTATATTTAATTAGGTTATGATTTGAAATTAAACAATAATAGCTTATGCAAAGACATGATAGTATTTAAAGTGAAAAAATTTAGTTATTATATATCCATCATTATTATAGAAATATAATGTATATCTACAAATAGTAAATAACAATGCAAAGGATTTGTTGAAAGTCATATTCTTCAAACATAATTTGAGATTATATAAAATGCAATTAATATCTTAATTGTTTACTGTAGAGACACTCTATTTTATTAAAGAAATAAACAAATAAATTGGATAAGAAAGCTGTGAACCAATTTCTAGCGATTAGCCATAAAATTATGAGTGGATTCAAACCAATTCTTGAAACAATGAAATCCAAGAAAATACAAACAGCAATAATATGCAAATTAATGTCAAAGCTGTATATTAGTGCCGCATTAAAATTCTTGTTAATTGTTCTAATTATTCCAAATATATTCAAGAATATTTCAATAAAACAATTTAAAGAAATCAGATCAAAATAGTCCAAAAATGGATAAAGGGAAAGATTAACTATGTTTTTATTCTTTACTTGAAATATAAAAAATTATCACAATTATTTGTTGATCACAATGAGTATTTGTTTTTTTTCAAAATGAAATGAAGTTAAATTATAATCACATAATTAGTCTTTTATAAATGTGATTACTTTAATAAAAGCATTTTATTAACTTATTAAAATCAAAATAGTTTTTCTTACTACAAAAATAGTTATCGTAGGATTGAGTTGATTCCACAACATCTATTACTATACATATGGCTCTAATAATAGCGCACATCTGACTAAAAATTAATGCCAATCTAATTCCTTCGAATAAATGCATTATATTCATTACTTTATAATTCAGCAAAAACGTTAATTTGAATTTAAAAATTTTAATTTTTTCTTTTATTATTCGTTATATAATTAACTTAAATAAAAATAAAAACAGTATATTAATCACTTGATTGCACAATTTATTTGGAAATTATTGCATATAATATGGCGTTTTAATACAAATATAATTGTTCTTAGGTATTTAACATAAATTATGTCAAAAGTTATAAAATTAATTTGAGTCAACCGGGAAATATTGCATGAGAGGGGAAAACTCAAATCGCAATATTTGAACTATAAATAACTACATTTTGCAAAAAATATAATTAATTCCACGAAGAAATATTATCACTTTTATTTCGAAAACTAAAAGCATGGTCAGTATTATGTTCAATAGTATTGACTTCAACTTCAAATGACTGCTCTTCTAAAGTTATTAAATCATAGAAGCAGTAATTGCATAATGCTTTAAGATAATAACTATGATATACCTTATTTTAGCGACTACATCCCGCGGGCTATACAACAAAAAAGGGTTAGTGTGGTGCGGGCTATACATGAGGTGCGGGCAATACATGGAAAATTTAACTTATTTTCTGAACTTTTAAGTGAATTTATAATTTACAAATTTTAATTTTAATTCTGCTGTATATGGCTTTCGAATTACTGGCATTTTATAAAATATAAAGAATAAATCTAACTGACTAATTAATTATATGGTTACATTATTATTTATACACACTAATTTTAACATAAATTACGTCAAACTATTTGTGCGGGCTATACATGGGCTGTGGGCTATAATGGAATATTTTACTTTTCCTCTTAAATCTCATAAATTGTGTTATGCGGGCTATACATGGGTTGCGGGCAGTAGTCGCTAAAATATGGTTTCTCATAAATCATCAGATTGCCATGAGAATTAAATTATTTCTATGGTAATGCTGTTAAATCTGTATATTATATCTCAATAAATTTAAAAACTAGAAACGCAAAGATTATAAAATGCAACTTAGCCTTTAAAACTAAGTTTATATTAAAATTAAAATGATTATTATTTCTAATTTTAAATTTTAAGAAACGTATTGTCTCCATTAAAATAGCCTAAGAAATAATGTAAAATGTAATTATAATATAACAAATATTAATTTCTTATAAAAGAAACCAATAGAACGTTAGATGTAACACAATTGTAAAAGAGTATATTATGTGGACAAAGCCATCGCTATATAGTCACCGATTCCTTGCACAAAATAAATTAACTTCAAAATTATTTGAAAGAAAACTTTATTAAATTAATTTTTTTTCTGCTTGCGTGGCAAACATACAACACTTTTTATATTCGTTCATCAAAAAGTCTGTGCTTACTTTTTTGAGATACGCATTTTATATTTTTTTTATCTAATAGCAAAACATATGTGCATTTAATAAAACTAAATTAAATTTAGATTTTAGTTATTTATGAATAACAGGTGCAACATTCTCCGCCACTAATGTAAAATCGTCTCGATTTGTTATTATTAACTTTCTTTTGAAAATTATTTGTAATATTATTGTTGAAAATAAATCTATAGAAGGTGCAAAACAAAACTTATAAGGTAGGTGCTGTATAATATAATTCAAAATAGATAAATTTGTATTTGATTCAATAATCTAGAAAAACAAGAACGACACATTCATAGAGAGCTCACTTTTCTCAGGTTAATTGAAAACTATCAACTGGTCCCTGATCTTACCCTTTGCCTAAGCCTGCGCACGTACAGACGGACAGACTTGACAGACGGACATGGTCAAATCCATAAGCTCGCTCTCTTTTCAAGAAAGTGAGATAAAAATTTGTTGTTCTCAAATTTTCAGACTCGTTATTTGAATTGGTCCTTACTTGATTGTTTAGTCGTCTCATTTGTACTTCTTTGATCGTGTTTTGCTGAAGAACTATTTGTGGGTTAGTTGTTGAATGATTCATACAATATTTTTTTATTCCACAAAATAAACATATAATAATAAAGAAGCCTATTACACATGCCATAAATGTTAGAATCCAGTGACGTCCATCTGGTGTGTAGTATATATCTTGATTTAAGTTTATGGCTTCAACGCTTTCTTTAAGTTCTTTTAAGTTGAAAGATACGTTGGTGATACCTTTTAGATGAACATTAATTTTAAAACTTTCGTCAGCCTCAAACGACATGTCACTTTTAATACAGATTTGTGTGGCTGTATATTGCATGTCTCCTGCTGAAAACGAGATTGTGTTCTTAAGGCTGAAGACAAAATCAGGACAATCGAGATGTTTACCAAACACATCGATGAAATGTTTGTAACATAAGCTCGAATGAATACGTCAATGAATTGAATGATTGCTCAAATTTTTAAAATTAAATTTTTAACGTGGAAAATCTTTGACATAAATTATGTCAAAAATAAAAATATTTTATTCAAATAAACAAAACTAATTTGTTGACGACATAAAACAAATATTTTTATTTATATTTATGCATGTTGGTTAATATAATTTATTTTTTGTTAGACTTCTAAAACAGATAAAAAGTACGAATTTCTTAACAATGAAACTTCAAAAATTATATAATGTGGAGCCGTTTCTTATTAGTTTTAATTTAAAAGTTTATTCACCAAAAAAATGTCAAATGATTATAAGCAAGAATAGCCATGTTATACAGTCTTTGTGGAAGCATATGCATTAATATGCCTAGCCAAAAATTATTATTAAAATATTTTATTACTAAAGCGTCAAAAGCTTTGCAAATTATTTACTTTTTTTATTTCATAAAATCGAAACATTTGCACGAGTTATGAGTCGTTTTAGGACAATTTATAAATACAATATTTATTGAAAATTAATATAAAAGCTATTTATAAATACGATTTTTTCAAAAAACAGAAAATGGTCTTTAAAATCTGATTAATTGTTACCGTTTCCTCTGAATTTTTTTAAAAACCTCATAAGATTTCAAAAATGTAAATATAAAGAAATAAAACATTATACTTTAACATTTAAGTACTTTTTAAAAAAATATTAATGCTATTTATAGGTGTTAATTTGGTTTCTTATTAATTCTATTTAGTGCACTGTTTTTATTAGCTATTTTTAATGCTATTATTTTGCCTCCATTTAATTACCTTGATTTTATTATTTTGTTCCCATTAAGTTTCTATAAAAATAGGACACTATCTTTTAGCCCATGTTAAATATATGAATAAAATTTACCAGATGCTATTAATATCAATAATACAGAAAACTAAATCAATATGAAATTTCATGGAAGCATCAATCTAAGTTAGCATATAAAAATATATTAGAATAAAAAATATAAAAAATTATTGAATAATTTATAGCATGAAATGAATTAAAGAAAGTTTATTGAATGTATTTGATTAATGTTTTTCCATAAAATGTTCTAATACAAATAGTTTTATTTCAACATAATTGATTATATTTAGCTAACTTTTAAAATTTAGTAAATTTTAAAAATTATTCCAGAACGTAAAGTTTAAACAAAAGCATTTAAAAATAACAAATAATTTCTAATTTCCGTAATAATATATAATAATTGTTACCAAAAAAACAGACAATATTAATAAAAGCGTTAGTTACTCAACGCATATTGAATATAATCATTTAAATGTTTACATATTATGATTATATTTGAAAGTAATTATTCATATATGTTTTTAAAGAATTTCCCAAATTTAAGGTAAACTAATGTTACCAACGACTTCTTTATTGATCAAATAAGCGAAATAAAATGCCATGAAAGCTATTATTAAATTCCTTACAAAGTGCCATATTGTTAGAATCACAATATTGAAAATGGCCGATATGACAACGGATGCGCCATAAACAATTGTTAGAATAAATGTTTCTTTAATTGATCCAATCAAACCAATTATAGATACAAATAAGCTAACTATGCCATCAACAAGAATATAAATACCAGCGTTGCCTTTATAAAAATTACAAATCACAGTATGCATTATATTTAATATTTGAAATTAATCAGTATTTAATTTAACCATGTCATTTTTAACAGTAATTGAACGTTAATATATTATCAAATGATAACTCTTTTAGCATGTTTAAAATTTATTATATAGAATTCTAAATAATTATCACATAAATTATAAATTGCCCCGATTGTGATTGATAAATAAACATTCTATTGTGATGATCATATTAGGTGTATTGTAAAACGAGATAAAAATGGAATTGTTTACAATTTCTTTGGTAAAAATTGAAAACATTTTGATCGTAAATTTTTTAAGACCCTAAAGTCTTATACAATATTAAAAAAATATAGTCAAAATTCGTTAAGATATGCGATGATCAAATATAATTCATCCTCAAAATTATAAACGGATAACTTTTTAGTTCCATAACCAACCAATATAGCACCGCCAATAAAGGACATTACTTGTAGAATTATTAGAATTATTTTTAAAACGCGTAACGCTACACTTCTTTGGATTGGTATTGTCACTGGAAATTTATTATCCATTTTGAAAAATGCGTTTGATTTGAGCAATTTAATTGTAATCTTAATGATTTCTGGCTAAAATTAAAAATGTTTAAAATTTAGTATAATACGTTGAAGTAATTTAGTCAAAAAGACAAAATAAGATAAAATTGTTTTAATCCAATTAACTAATCTTAACAAGAATTTGGAACAATAATAATAATTTTACTAAATTGGATGTAACACGATGTAGAAATTTTACAGTTGCTCTTTATGTCAATATGCCATTTTTGTCAATATGTGTGTTTTCGATGTTGCCAATATAGTCAATACAGAAAATAATGAGTTGCTTTAAGCTGAATAAACATTGTAAAATTAAAATAAATATAAAATGCTTTTAAATGAAATTACCTTAGATTTTATTAAATATATCCATATAAATATGTCTTTAAATCATATATATATATATATAGTTCAATAGTTTTCTGTCTGTCGCTGATACCCTTTATAGGCCCCTCAATTGGTGGCTGCACCCTGCCGACTCCTATATCGTTGGAATCAGCTTAATGAGATGAGTGCAAATCGGTGGGTTTTTCGAGGAGGTGAGACCCCCTTTAAAAATTTGGGCGCATAAACTGTTTCAATAGCATTATAATGGCACTCCCAGAACGGTTATCTCCATAAGATCTATATCAATAGATTTAAATCAATGAGAGAAATGCAAGTAGGTGGATTTTTAGATGGGGGCATCCCTTAAAATGGTGGGGTCAAATAAAATTTTATATTGCCAATCACAACTTTAATCAATCAGCTCACATCTAAAAACGGAGTAACCTAAAGTGTCACTCGAAGGGGTGGGGTTTGGAATCAGTTAGGTAAACAATGATCGATTATTTTTGTTATAATCTAAAGAGCTGCAAAGAATTTGAAAATTTTACCACAATTAACAATTTTGGAGTAAACAAAAAAATTATAAAAATATAACCCATAGATTTTCCTTCATATAACTTATACTTTCTTTTCGACGCTTACACTTATACATTTTTACTAAGGTTCATCAGTATAAATTTAATTCGTTATACGAATACACAACGAATTGGATACGTTAATGCATAAAGCTTTTTACTATTTATTTTTTTCATTTAGCACTATCAAAGCCTATCGACGTCACAAAAACACAAAAAGCAACCTCATGTTTGATGTAAACGGTATGGGTTGCTGTGACGCACCTGTCATTACCATTTGTTGAAAATACTGATCAAAATTTAGTGTCCAGAATGTCCATTTAATTAAATACAAAAACTCCGAACAAGTTTTAACCGTAAATAACATAAGTGTCAATAAGTGTATTTTATTTTATTTCTCTGAAGGTTACAAATGTATTACTTCGCGGTTCATGAGATCTACAGCTTTAATGACAAACCAAACTGCTATAAGTTGCAGCAAAACAAATCTTTTAGTTTAAGGTTTTTTCTCTTAAATTTTTAAAACCAGGACACACAACATATTATTAATAAATTCTAAAATTAGATTTTATAGTTCTAATGGAAACAAATCGACTAACTTTTGAAAAATGAGTTAATAATTATTAATATTTTTTTTATTTTGATAAAAAAATCACGCTTACAAAATAAGTTATATTAACTTTCCGAGTGTGCCGTGAATTTGAAAACGTGTTACTCTTGAAACTATGTAAGATTTTAATAATTTAATAAACAAAAATTATATTGCCATTAATCAATTAAAAATTTACATATAAATTAGATTTACTAGGTTTTTTCTCTATTTTTTTAAAAGGATAGCAAGGTTTTAAATACCAAGAAACCTTACTCTAGTAATTTATTATAAAATCAAATAAAATTTCAAATGTAAATAAATATTTCGCACTTAGTTAAAAATAATACTGGGACAAGAAAATTTGCGTACAATCGCAAGACAATTGAAATGTTTAAACTATTTAATTATTTAAATAATTGTATATTAATTGTGTATTAAAATGAAATAATTAAAAAATATTTTATATGCACAATTAGAAATAGTTAACGAAGTAAATTTATATTTAATTTGTCCCTTTCATTACTGTATGCATTTTAAACCATTTTGATAGCATTAATCGATTAAGGAATCCGTTATAAACTTTTGCTCTTATACCGTACTTCTTCGTTCCGGGATTAATGAGCGCTTAGAGTTTGATATGCGCTGACATATTAATGCAACAAAAAATGAAATATGCGTGCAATTAAATAATAAGTTAGTTTGATAATCGATAATAACTAATAAAAATTGAATTCTCTTTTAATTATTAAAACGGAATTATCATTTCGTTTCATAGTATTCACTGGCAGTGATTTTAAAACCGTACTCACGAGTCAGTAGTAATTTATGTTAAAATTGTTTTATTGTTTTTACGTAAATTTTGAGGGCATTTCACAGTAATGTAAAATGTATTTATGAAAATTGTTATTTACATGGCTGTGCTATCGGTTTATGACACGGAAAATAATAAAAATAAAAGTAACAAAGAGATTTTCTACCGAAAGATAGTCACAAAAAAGCCTTCAATTTTGCGATAAACTTGAAGATTTGTTTCACAGTTACTCAAAAAATATAATTGACTCGAAGGCTTGACGTTCAATATTTCACATACTTTACCTTTTAAAACTTTAATTACTGTGACAGAGTAGCGTAACTTGAAGTATAAAAATAGTAAACGAACGGCACACGATTCAGTCTGAAGGTTTCCTGCCCTCGCTATCCTTTTCCATAATCTTAAACTCTATTTAAAAGATAAGCGAATGAAGAAATGTATTGATAGTAATTTTAACGGGTTTTTAAAAGATTAATTGTCAATTTCATTTTTGTTCAGTACGTGAGAGAAAACCTCCGAAAGCAAACATTTTTACTAAAATATTTCGAAAGGTCATCCTTTTTTGTTGAAGCTATTAAAAATGTTTGCTTGTTTCACTTTTACTCGAAGGCACAATAAAAACTGTGAATTA
Organism: Phthiracarus laevigatus; assembly: GCA_034700185.1. NCBI lineage: Eukaryota > Metazoa > Arthropoda > Arachnida > Sarcoptiformes > Phthiracaridae > Phthiracarus > Phthiracarus laevigatus. The sequence goes on along the minus strand of JAQIXJ010001748.1, from coordinate 7,080 downwards.
TTAGATTTATCGCGAGATATAAGAATATATGCATTTATTTCAATACATTGTATACATCATACCAAAAAAATTTACAAAAAATATATTAACCTATAATTGCAAAGGTTTATATATTTATTAAAAAACGATGTCAAACTTGCACCTCTGGTTCTGCAAAAAACCTTTAATTATGCTTAAATTAAGAATCTATTCGAGGATTTAATAACTAATACACTCATAAAAATAATTATATTGTGTTTAGGAAAAAACGTGTTTTGCTCTTTTAACAATCTTACAAAACAAAATACAGTACAGTAAATCGAGAAATTAAAATTATTTCCCTTTTCGTCTTATTTTTAGACTGCAATTTTCTGGATTATAATAACGGGTAATATATTTTTTCTGATAAAGGTTTGATAAAACAGCCAAAACATAGGATGCATTAATTATTAATCGCTAAAAATATCTACATTTAATAATATATTTCGTTTATAAAAATTTACATAACTACGATTTTATTCAATTCTACAGTCAACTCAAAACGTGCAAAATATAATAAAAGACCGACATAAAAAAACGTAAAACCAAGATAATGGCATAAAATCAAAATTTTTCTCATACATTTATCTAAATATTATTTCAAACGAGGAATGCCACAGAAAAAATAAAAACGATTTAAATTTTACAGCCGCTCTCGTATGTGTCTTCACTTTTGATTTGGAAACTACAATATAACGTAAACTATGATTTATTAAAATTTCGCGTTTGAATGCAAAATAAGCAAAAAACAATAATAATAATTATAATGTTTAATATTATGGTTGCGTTTATTATTTAATAATGTTAGAGGCAAACTCCCTGTGGGGACAAATATTTGGCGAACAGAATGCACGCACTCTTCCACTCCACCCTAACGTTTGTGTGAATCTTGTATTTGAAATTTAGAGGTATTAGATTTTCGTTCACTTATTATATTGTCCTTGTCTTAATAAACAAGGCGTATTTGATTTAACGCCTTAATTAAAATAATAGCTTATGGTATTTAGAAAACTTTAAATTAATTTTAAATTCTTTTGGAGAAAACAAAACCTTTTAACTAAACCTTTCAGTGATGTAAGTAAACCGGAGTTTTCACCGTCGTTTATTTGTGCGGTTCGGTTTAGATTCTCTTTTTAAATAATTTTGCATTTTTGGTGTTTGAAAATTTATTAAAAAAACTGTATTAATGTGTATCTAACTAACTACCAAACATACAGTATTTACATAATATTTTAAGTTGAAATTTATTTATCTTATTATATTTTATGAACATGATCTTAATAATTAATTAAATGTTTTACTTCATTAAAACTACATTGTTAAATCAATGTTTTAAATTTATTTAAAATTTAGAGAGATTTGAAGGTTTAAACTTGTTTTTCTTTGAACCGGTTACGGTTTACTATTTATAAAATTGCAACAGTTTCCGGTTTTGATTTGGCGGTTTGGTTAGGTTCGGAAAATTATTGAACAGCCAGAAGCTTTAACCACTGTTTGGAGTATAAAAACATACATATCTATTTGGAAATTGTTACGCATCTTTAAATTGTTTGATCACATTCAGGTCACGATCGAATGATATATCGTGACCATAAAAATAATTTAATTTATGTTTGGAATAAAAGAGTATAATATTTTGAAATGTTCTTCACTGCAAACTAGTTTTTACCCGAAAGATTAAATAAATAAACTTTTCAAAATAGTTGTTTTGTAAAATAATTTTTTTGTTTAAATTTATAAATCTATAATCATAAATATTTTATTGAGATATATACTGTTGATATTATACCGTAAGTGTAAACCAAATTTAGATCTTAATCCAATCCAATTTCGCATAATTCCAATTCGCGAGTTAAGCTTTATAATTATATTTTTGTTCTTTCCGTCTGCTATAAAATATTTTGAAACTTACCAATACATTTTTACAATATTTTTAAGCCTCTAGTCAAACACAAAACATGTTATTAAAAACAATCTGATGCCATAAAACTAATAAGCGGTATTACGATATCATTAACTTTGCGTTATAATTAATGCTAATAAAGTATTTAATTATTCACAATATTTTTTTGTGGAATTAATAACATATGATTACTGATAAACCTATAAACCGGGAAAATTTTATTATTTTATAACTTAATTTCACTTTATAATCATCACATAAAAATTTTAAATTTAGAAAATTTGGGAAGTGTGTTATTTAAACGCAAAAAAAACTAATTATATATGTTATAAAAAGTGATACAACCGATTGAAAAAAATTTGTTCACGACTTTTATTGAGCATTACTGTATTGATAAAATAGTACACATTTCAATTAAATTTGAAATTTATACAAAAGTTATAAAAATTATTGATTAAAATGTCATAGTTTTATTTTAAAAATAGAAAAAATAAAACATATAGTATAAAACTTTATTGCCATATTTGACTTAACTATTAGGGAAGGACAACAAAAAACTAATTTGTAAATAAAAAGACAACATTGATGGTTATTGTTTAAATTGTAAAGATGTGTGGCATTTTAACTGAATTAACTACTAATAAGGGATTTTAATTATCATTGAAACTACCTTTGCGTTATGTTGTTTATTACGAATTATTTATAGTTTTTTCTTTAAGTTGTGGAAAATAGTTATACTTTTATGCACATTTAGATATTATTCATGCAATTCTTTTTTAAAATTTTGTTTTAGTGTTTCCTTGAAATAATTTTTCAAGTTTTAGCTCGATTTTAATAGAATTATATAAAAATTATTCGCGACTTTCAAAACCGTTAACGGTAAGCGTTTATTGATATTAAAAATTTTGCTATAATTAATTTTCGAAAAATATAAAAAATAACGTCTATTTGCGTTAAAATTAAAAGCTTTAGGTACAATTTTTATTGCCAAACTTGTAATTAAAATTATAAAAAAATTTTAAGGCTCAATATAGTCCTAAATAATAAGTGTAATATGATGTCTTGTAATTGTTAATTACAGGTGTTAAAAAGTCTAATCTATCTTCGCTTCGTACATGATTTAGTTTATTAGTTAGATTTAGCTCATGCTCATCATAGCTCATCATTAATAGCTACAAATTAACTAATAATCAGAGCCTAACATTATAAGCAAGAAAAATTTAAAAATATGTACTTTGTTAAAATTGAAAATTGTTTATTATAATTATTGATTATCAGGCATCAGAATTACTGTTTTGCATCAAAGTTTTGGTGAATTTTTATTCGTTATCCCAAACTCATTTTATTTTAATGACAACAAAAGTTACCGTATTTCTTGTTTTATTATTAAATCTGAACTCCACACTCAAAATTCACCAAAATTTAATTTCAAATTTTCCAACTCATACATTAACTTTCAAAAGAACATATCGATAGGGGATTATTTAAATACTTGTAAATGTTTTTAAACCTATTAAATACGTAAAAAAGTAGAAAAATGCAGTCTAAATCAATCATTTTAAATTATTATAATTATTTAATTATGTTATACAATATTACGTGTTTTTATCAAAAATATAGATGATATTTATTAACTTAAAATGTTAGGCTCTGCTAATTACAAAACGCAAAAAGTGGGCTAAACATTATTTAAACACGACTATTAAAATGTTGCGATAATAATTTATTAATTAAATATGATATCTAATAACTCCTATTCACTAAATCATTCATTTTATTATTCCATAAAAGAAAGGAATTTTATTGGAATTTAGAAAATAACGTTCATTAAATGTAATTAATAAATTCATTTTATAATTAAAATTGCAAACAGTACATACGATTAAAGAATATTAAAAAGCCGTTTTTTATGCCTAACAAACTTTTTGAATTGTCAAACAGAGCTGACTTTATAATTGCGTTAAACTTTTGTAGATTTTATGTCAACACTAAAGTGCAATGCAATTATTTTCTCACTATAATGACGGAAGTGTCGCGAAAGAATTTCACGTAAGGTATTCGTCGTGCAGTAAGAGAAAACAATAAAAAAAAACTCAGCCAAAACAAGAGGAAAAAAGGTGAAAATAAACAATTGTTTGATCAACGGGTCAGATTGTGCACACAGTATTGTTCAAATATCGCAAAAATGACTGATACCGCGTTTTTCTTTATTTTATTCGGTGATTAAGATGATGCGATTGTTGCCGTTGTTTATTGCAAGTTTTATATTTTTTTATTATTCATAAACTATAGCGCATAAGCTATATTTTATGAAAGTTATCGCATTAGTTTAAAGTTTTCTTTATTATTAAACACATGAATTACTTTAAACTCGGAGTTAAGTTGGTTTTAAGTCAAACTTAAAATAATAGTTAACTTTTTTATCTCGTAAACAATGCTTTATTTAATGAAAAATTATAAATACATTTAATTAAATGTATTATTAAATTTTATTACAAAGTTATTTATATCTATTTCAAATCTGGATTAATGCTTTTAGTGTCAAGTATATCGATTAAAATTGCCATCTTTTTTATAAACCGTAATTCCAAATTAGTATCGTTAAAAATTATTTTTGAAAAGTAAAAATTAAGTTAATTCGGTTAACTCGTTAATAAAATTTAGGTTAAAGTTAATAAAATTATTAATCGGCTAGAGTTGAAGTTAAATAAAATTTTAGAAGTTAAGGTTATTGCTTAACTTTTACCAATGCTCATCTCTACTTCATATTATAGTCATTTTCCCGATTAATACCAACATTACCGCTTTCCGGTCTATTTTTCTCCATTGAGAATTTAGTTTTAAACACAACTGAATCATATCAACTTGAGTTGAGATTTACGGTAAAGCATTGTTAGAAACCCATCAGTTGACCTGACTTTAAAAACTATTAAAACAATTTTAATCTCCAAATATCGTAATATTCGAATTAAGCCCACAACAATTGAATTTAGTTGATTAAAATTTTTGGTTTAATCAGTCGAGAAAAAAGTGTTCTAATATTTTTTAAATACCACTTATTGTACCCTCAAATGAAAAAATATAGGAGACCGGAAAGCGGATCATAGTATGACATAATTCAAATTATATGCAAATATATTTTATTTCCTTTTTCTTCTATTAATAATTATTTATTTACAATAAAAATATAATAGTTCGGAAATAGATTTGCTAACAACAATCGACTTGTTTAATAACAGAAATTAAAAAAATTAGACAACCAGTGCCTGGTTATTGACAATATATAAATCGACAATAAATTATGATTTATGGCGTTATTATTATTATTTCAATTCATACGATTTTAGAATTAAATTCAGGAAGTAAAAATGATGTTTGATGAAAAATTTCCATTATTATTATTATTATTATTATTAAATAAGAGCGTATCCATTGGCGGATATATTTATAAAAATTGTACGCTACAGTTTTTTTATGTGGATCTATCATTCATTCGCAGAAGGGAGTGAATTGATATAAATTATTGCAATTTTCTAAAATAAATATTACTATTAAAAAAATTAGCAAAAAAAACAAAATCCCGCAACTTTTCATTAACTGAAATTGTGCCGAAACTATGCTAAATTATAAAGACATAAAGCATGATACAGGTAAATAGTGAATGTGAATTAAGGTTTCGCGCAAATAACGTTAGCATAGTTTTTTTAATGCTCCAATTCTATGCCAGAGAATGTGTATTTAATTCTTTCTGCTGAAGAAGACACGAGTAATTATCATTATTTTTATGTTAGTGACATTTAATTGAGTTTGATAGTTGTTTTGAAAAAAAACAGCAGAAAAATCTCAAATGATTTAAATGTTATGTTATTTTATTATTTTTTATGACTGTTAGCGTGTATGACATTCTGTCTGCCCATCATTAGGTCTACGCATAGTAAGTTTTAAACAGGAAGAAGTAATTATATTATTATTGCTCTTATTAAAAGCTATAAATAAGATTTAAGTTTAAAAGCTTGATATAAAAAATCTTTTCTTTTGTTTAAAGAGTTGCATGCGTTACGCGGAAAATCAAGAAAAGCTTATAAATTAAAAGTCGATTTTTTTCGGTGAATAATGTGCTTTTCAGCTTTAAAATAAAATGTTTAGTTTCGAAAATAGAAAGTCTTTAACTTTGTTTTAGAAATTGCTGTCACGTTTTCTCTCACTATCTCTCTCTCTCACTCTTATTTTTATTGTTGTTTTTAATGATGAAGTGTTCGAATCTGTTTTAAAGTATTTTAAATTTGGCTCCAATAAAGCTGTATCGCCTGTTTGAATACATTTATCACAGCTAATGCGTGCTTAATTTTTTCTTTTCAATTCGAAATCATAAAATGTAATCTGAAGAAGTAATACCAGATTTAACGTTATATAATACCGCATTATAAAAAACTCAACTCCACATGAATGCGTCTCTTTTTTAAAAACGCATATAACTATATAAAGAATATAAATTCGCATAAAAACTAAAACGAATGAGTTTTCTTCTTAAAAAAACTTGAATACACTCAACTGATTCACTTGAATGGGTCAATAGATATTATGTACGAAAACGTTGAGTTCAATAAACCTAAAAAGTGCTTATGGTTTAAACGCGACTGTTTTAGCGAAAAAATTGTTTATTATTTAAATATGTAAAAAATTTACCAAAAAAAACTATAGTAAACAATACCGGAACTAATTTTAACACCAAATTAACATATTTAAGTGTTTTGTTTCACATTTTTTTTAATTTTCGAAAGAATAAGAAAAAGCATTAATAACACTGTGTTCTATATGTTATGTTGATTTCTTTTTTGATTTAATGGTTGTATTTTTCAATTTTTAAGCGTTAAACCAAACAAAAAAAAAATCTATAATGGCTTAAAAAGATATAAATCAAATTACAAATTACTTTTTATTAAGAGTTAGTAAATTATGTTGCAGAAAAACGCGATTTTTATACCAAGTTTGCATAATTATTAAAAATATATTACAACTTTTTGCAATTTTTTAAAATCGCACAACTAATTTATCTTAAATAGCATTTACTGTATTATCAGTAAAACAAATGAATATTAAACGATTAGAAAATTACTAACTTGAAATCGCTAGTATTCCAATCAATACAATGCTGTAGT
>JAQIXJ010001747.1:0-18883 GCA_034700185.1 Phthiracarus laevigatus | reverse complement strand
AAAAGTGATTATAACGATTAAAATGATTTTTATAATTTGGGTTGTCTCTCATTAGATATATGAGACCCAAAGATATTTATTCCTGTGTATTTTTATAACCTTATTAAAGAGTCATTTATTAATTAAATTCTATTCGAATCGTACTGTTCAAAAATTAAATGCATTGTTTTATATCAGATTATTATAAACTATACATATATCTATACTCACTACATTTCTTCATAAAATAAAACATAAAAAAACAAAAAAAAACAAAATCATTACTATTAAACAAAGACCCAAAAATAATTATTGTTGGTAATTATTATTAATTAACTGAGTGGTTAATTAATTGAATTTAAATTAGTTTGTGCTGTGAAAATTAAAGTTACGATACATTTAAATGAAAATTTGTAATACTTGATGCATAGAGCTTGATGCAGCTTAAAAACTTGCAGTGCTCTTAATAACAGACAAATAACTAATTATAATAATTAATCGTTAACGCATTAAGACCCAAAACAAAACTTTACTTATTATAAGAGATAAGTGAGCTTTGATTATATAAATAACTTTTAGTAAAAATCCTGCTGTGCAAATTTAAGTTACGAGCTTTTAATTAATTAAAACGTGGCATTCAAAAGGTTTTTGACACAAACGACAAAATTTTCAAACCCTATAAGAAGGTTAGAGGAAATGGCTTTAACAGAGGATAAAGTGCGCGATATAGTTTTGTATGTTGTCCGACGCTCGATTACCTAGAACAGCGCATTAAAATTAGATCCTTTTATTTGTCATGATTCCCGTGATCTAGTAAAATGGCTAAAAGATGTCGAATATCACGATGAAGCGAAAAATTGTGATGACGCTACAAAGCTTAGAAAGTTTTCAGTATATTTTCGCGATTACGGTTTACTTTGGTATGAACAAATTGTTAAGAGAAGCGGCGCTAACGCTCCTGCAACTTGGGTAGATCTTAAAGCACTTATTTCTGACGATCTACTCTCAACTGATCATAAAAGCTACTTACGATAATATTTGAGAAGGCGAGTCCAAATGTCTAATAAGAATGTATATAATTATATTCTTGCTAAACGCGCTTTGTGTTATGAACTAAACTCGTTGATGACTGATAACGATGTCATTGAGCATTTATTTCAAGTCTTGCGTCCTGAGTTGGCTAAACTTTTGCGCTCACATAATCCTAAAACTATATTAGAATTTGTGGAAAGATCAAAACAAATTGAGCGTGGATTAGATGATTTTGAATATGCAGAACCGATAGGTTCAAATAACAATAAAAACAAGTCAGAAATGACTGAGCTAATGCATGAGTTTTCTGACGCTAAGAAAAATTTCAATTGAAAATTTGAAACAAAATAAAACTTTTCAAAGTATCACTTACAATAACAGTCAGAATAATAAATTCTTTAGACCAAGGTTTCAAAATAATATGTCAAGTTATCCTTCTCAAAACAAAACTTATACATCTCGAAATAACGAATTTGTTCAAAGAAACAATAACAAATGGTTCCGTAGTAATAATGTCGTTCAAAGAAATAATAATTTCCAAAGAACATTTAATAATAACTCAAATGATGATAATAATTTGAGATTCAATAACTAAAGACAAAACAATAATCAAGTTTCAAATCCAAATAAAATTTTTCAAACAAATTCAATGCAACCAAATAATGATAAAAGAGTTAGGTTTGTTGTTAATGAACAAATTAATAGCCAGCGAACAACGGATGGAAAACCTAAATGTTTTTCATGCGGTGAAACTGGCCATGTTTTTCGCAATTGCATGCTCAAAAATAAGTTTCTAACAGCAAGCAACCCAAATAGAGTTAACTTTAATAACGCTAGCATGTGCAAGGCATCGCATTCAAATATTATAAGTTCTTTTGTAATAATTACAATAACAGGCTTATGTACATTGATGTGAACATAAATGGAAAATTTATTAAGACTCTTGTAGATACTGGTAGCGAAACTAGTATTCTTTCAGAAAATTTGGCTAGAGAGCTATGCCTTAAGATTAAACCTTATGCTGATAAACCAATTAATGGTGTCAATAGCATATCAGTTTGTATTGTCGGATCCGTTGATTTAAATAATGTTTTATTCGATGATGAAAACCAGAAAGCAGTTCCATTTGAAGTTGTAGTTGTCCTCGATTTTCATCTTAAGTTACTTTTAGGCTGTTATTTTCATTACGTTTCTGGATTAGTTGTTGACATATTTAATAATAAGATTACATTTAGCGCTAATGCTGTCTCTGTTCAAATTAAATAAGAACAAGCAAAGCTAAAAGGCAAAAACTTTTGAAAAATACATTGTATTGAAAAAACGCAGATTCCTGCTAATGGAATGCAAATAATAAAAAGTCGCACCGAGCAATAGAAACTTCAATACTAACGTAACAAGCAATGTTGCTTCAGATAACACAGCACTTGGAAAACAAAAGCTATACGTAAAAGAACAAAAGTTATCTGTAACAGACGGTACCGTTGAAGTACCCGTTATTAATTTGTCCTCATCTCCTATTGACATACAAATAGGTTGCATAGTCGTTGACTTTGAATGACCTCCAATTTGTAATGAGCATTTGGAGATGAAATAAATGTTAATGAGGAACAAAATGAGGCCGCTAATAAAGATTTGGCCATTTTAAGATTTGAACAGATAAAACAAGCTCGTAGAAACGATATTACTGAGATCGCAAATTATCTTTTCACTTCTTGTTTTCTTTGTCATTCCATGAACCATGCTGAATCGGATTGCATATTAAGCAAAGAATATTTCATTAACAAATCAATGCGCGATAATTTGATTTGTCAAATAAAAGAAATTTTAGAACTATAAAAAGACTTTTGCATTGATAATGCTGATAGAGTCTCCTCTCAATCCAGGTTGAAGCATGATTCGTTTGAAAATTTTATTTCTTATCTTTGTGAAAGCTTAAAAAATATCGAAAATCATTTGGATCCATTTTTAAATTTCGATTGGAAAAATAGAATGATAAGCTTCTCCTTATGTTCCGAAGCGGATAGGTTTATAAAATCTTTCGTTAAAAACGGCTTTGATCAAGAAAGAGAGGAAAACAGATATTTAGAATTTTCTATGAATCCTTTAAGATGTCCTTCTGATTATATAGTTGATGTTGCTAGACAAAAATTTCTGGATTTAAAGAAAATGTCTATAGAATTGTCTGGAGACTTATTGAATAATTTCTAATACTGGGCTAAAGCTTGCTGGCTATGCCATGGACGCACAAGTGATACCTATACATTCGAAAGGTTCAGATTGTTAGATATGGTGGATGAGTGGCATTTATTTAATTACCATATCTATGAATTTGTAAAAGATTTAAATATTCCAAACTCCATTATAGAATTATATAGAAAAAATGGTCCGATTTTGAAAAATTCAAAAGCTGATTGCAGTACCGATATTATTAATGATAATTGTTTTGATAGTTCAAGCGATTCTGATAGTGAAACCTAGTTCGAATGACGAGTTTGAATATATAATGGCTTTAGAAATGTACGCGGATTTAAATTATAATTCTGAGGGTATATTGGATACTAATGATGAAATCGATTCTGCTGAATGCATAAGCGAATCCGAAATGCCGGATCCTCTTTTAAGCTCAAGTAATTTATTTTGCAATGCGAGTTTTGACTCTAACGAAGATTTAGAGAAAACATTTGAATTTGGTATAAGAGGCGGTAAAGTGAATATAAGCGCTTATTAAAATAATATCGAACAAGATCAATTAAGAGATCTATTAAATTATAACTCTGAAATATTGCTTTTGACGATATGAATATACGCACTTGCAGAGTACTAATGAATCACATGGACACTGGTGATGCTAAAGTTATACACCAAAATCCATACGTTTATGCAGCTCCTTTAAGAGACGAAATTGTTCGGCAAGACACAGAACTATTAAAAGCTGGAATAATTTCGCATAGCAAATCTCCGTGGAGTAGTCCTGTTGTCTTAGATAACAAAAAGAACGGAACTAAGCGCATGTGTGTCGTAATGTCCAAGGTTAATTATGTCACTAAAAAAGACGTTTACCCATTAGCATCAATTGCATTAGCGTTAAGCAGTTTAACCGGTTTTAAATATTTTACCAGTATTGACTTAAATTCCGGTTATTTTCAAATAGAAATTGATGAAAGTTCGAAGGAAAAAACTGCTTTTATAATGCAGAATGGAATGTATTAGTACAATAAAATGAATTTAGGTTTATCGACAACGCCCGCTAGCTTTTCAAGCGCTATGGATATTGTAATCGCAGGACTGAAGTGGAATACTTGCATGTTATATTTAGACCACATTCTTGTTTTCAGTCCTGATTTTGGTTCACATTTACATATGCTCGATTTAGTATTGAGTAGGCTAAAAACTGCCGGAATGACAATTAAACCTTCTTAATGTTCATTTGTCATGCCAGTTGTAAAGTTTTTAGGCCATGTAATTGATTAAACGGGAATCCGTATGGATCTGATAAAATAAAAGGAATTTCAGAGTTTCCTATACCTAAAAACCTAACTCAAGTTAGAGGTTTTGTTGGCCATGCAAATTACTATCGAAAGTATTAAAGATTTCTCCAAGGTGGAAAAACCCTTGTCGAGACTAACAAAAAAAACGTAAGATTTGAGTGGGGCAAGGAACAAGATCTTGCTTTTAATAGACAAACATTTGTTAAGGACGGAACCTGTTATTACGCATTTTGATTATATAAAACCTTTATAAGTTCGTTGCGATGCTTCTATACATGGAATTGGCGCTGAGTTAGTCCAAAATGAACCAGAAGGTTGGAAACTTGTGGCTAATGCTAGCAGATTATTGAACGACGCTGAGAAAAATTACAGCGTAAACGAGCTAGAATGTTTAGCTATCGTATATGCCACGAAAAAATTTGCTCCCTATATACATGGTATATTTTTTACTGTGGTCACTGACCACTATAGCATTAAATGGATTACGGAAAAATCCACAATGAGCCCTCGCTTAACTCGATGGGCACTCTATTTACAAAAATACAATTTTAAGGTCGAATATAGACAAGGCAAGCATATTCGAGATGCTGATAGCCTTAGCAGATCTCCAGTTGACTATCCTTAGCCTTTACTGGAGAACATTGAAGAATTCTCTTTTACTAGCCTTAAAGCTAAGAATTGCGATGATTATAGTTTAATGAAAGATCTAAATCTACCTTATTTGCAAAGTAATTAACCTTAATTTGGAAAAATTTATCAAAAACTTAAAAACACTAATGACTTATCTCAAGTTGAAGAAAAATATAAAAACTATTGTTTGCATGATAACATACTCTACTGTGTTAAACCTATTAGCAATGAACTACTAAAATATGTGCCTGAAGCCCTATTGTATGAATTGCTTTTTAGTTTTCATGATGAATTCAGTGGTTCTCACTTAGGTATAACAAAAACTACAACTACAATTTGTAGAAAACATTATTGGCCATCACAAAGAGAGGATATTGAAAAATATGTTTGCTCATGTAATGATTGCCAAGCGAAAAAGGGAAGAAATATTCTTAAAACTGGTTTGTTATGCCCAATTAAAATAGGAGCCCTATACGAAACTTGGGGTCTTGATGTGTTAGGCCCATTTAAAATTTCTGATGATGGCAACACGAACATAATTGTTGCTAATGAATATTTAACCAAATTTGCAGAAGAAAAAGTTGTGCCGAAGGCTCTCCAATGGTCACTTGTAGATTTTCTAGATAATATTATTATATTAAAGCATGTCGCGCCTCTGAAAATTATATCAGATCAGGGCAAAATATTTTCTAACAAACTTGCTTAGGAATTATATGCGATGAATGATGTAAAGTACTGTAGAACATCAGCGTATCATGCTCAGTCTAATGGGCTCTGTGAGCGTTTGAATAAAACGCTGACAGAAATGTTGTCACAATATTGTTCCGAAAATCAAAAGGTTGGGACAAAGCTTTACCGTACTTTTTTTTGCATACAATACAAGCGTCCAAAGCTCAACTCATTACACTTCGTTTTATCTGACTTATGCACGCGGAGCAAACCATTCGACAGATGTTGTTATGCAAAGACCAAGTTTAGGAACTCCTAACATTGATCAATATGTATATTTAAGGGATAAATCAAGCCCGCATTTTAGCTAACGAATATATTATAAAAACCCAAACAAAAAATGCAAAACAATACAATAAACGACACCGCGAGGAGTCCTATAAAGAAGGTGATTTAGTCCTTGTTTACACACCACAGCGTTTTAAAAATAAATCGGAGAAACTACTTTTTATTTATTATGGACCTTATAAAATATTAGAACAGTCTGGTCCTGTAACATATTTAGTAGAATCAGTTAACCGCGATTACTTTACATTAAATGTACACATTTCTAGAGTAAAACCTTGCAATGATAGAAAATCTATTTTCAATCCAAAACCTAATGATTCTTTGTCTTCTGACGATGACTTAGGTGATGAACAAGATTTCGAAAACGCCTATCCTCAAACTCCTAATAATGTGTTAAGAATTAATCTTGACGTAATAGATGATTATGATAACGAACTAGAAAGAGCTATAGAAACTCCGAGCCCAGGAGTCAGAGCACCGTTTGTAGTTAGTTTACCGGAACAACCATTTACACCTTTATCTCCTGTCTTTACACCAAGGAGATCACCACGCGTTAAACATCCAATTCATAGATTGTGAGACCTTGCAAAAACAATAATGTTAGTTCTTTTAATTTTTCTTTTTTTTTGAGAATGCTGATGGCTCACTCACAAAAGTGAGCCCGGTTATGTGGCGTAAGTCTCAAAAACCAGTGATATCAAGGATAAATAAAGTTCTAAACAGTATCCATTATGAAAACCCATGGGAAGTTTTTAAAGACGATAGCTTTAGCCTTTTGTTAATTAAATTAATAAAAAATAACGTATAGTTTTATTGCACAGAACCGACAAATGTTACAATATACAGTAGCAATATCCTAAACCATTGTAGTTTAAATAATAAATATAATGTTATGAAACCCATTAAAAAAATTTTTATCGTTAACAGAAATCCATTGATTGCATCAATAGTATATACCAAAAGTTTGAAAAATAATAACGCAGAAAAGTATATTTCGGATATCAAAGACAGTTTAATGAACATTAGTAAAAACTGGCTTGAGAATTCTTTCGAGTTACAGATGTTTAATAAAACAAATTTCAATTATAATTTAAATCCTAAAGAAACGATAGAGAACATGAGACCACAAGCATGTATATTCGTTCCAAGTGAAAATGTCTTAATAATAATTTTGAAAAGTGTACAGAGTAATTACTATGTCTACATGTTTGAATCTGTTTATATTTCTTCAGTATTATTCACGTTTGTCTTACGTTATTTGTTTGATTCTTGTAAAATTCGTACACGGCCATTGAGTTCTAGAACTATTTATTATAACCCTATATTAAACAGGTCATATCTTACAATTGTTTTCCTTTGTATGCTATCAATATTTAATAGTGCAAACGGGAATGAAAATAAGTCTATAACATTCCGTTTTAAATATGATAGTCCTTGTAATAACTTAGAAAAGAACTTACAACAATCTAACATTAATTGGTGTAACAACCAACTCAATGAATCATTTATACAAGTTAAGAGATTATGTATTACTTTTAAAACAACATTACAGTTTAATACGACTCTGTTTACCAAACACACAAAGATGTATAGAAGGGAATCATACACAACAGATATCGTAACACAAGTTACAATAGTAACAACAGAATCTACAGAAACAAAACACACTAAACAATTTACGAATTACAACACTAACAACAACCCAATAATAACACTTAAGTTTTTAAAAACTAATATTATTAGATCTAAAAGTAAAATCAATGAACAAGATCACACCATATTTGTCGAGCTCGCAGCTCAATTTCTTTTTATTAAGAGAACAGTTAGTGAAATTATTACATAATAATCTTTGCTTCTACTCTAGTCTTATTTATTTTACTCTTATACTGTGCTAAGAGAGCTAATATTGCAATACGAGAAAGTGATTTTGCTTATAATTATGCATATAGGCTCTGCAGAAACCAGAAAAACGACACGGAAAATACTTTACCTTTATATCCAAATAGACATTTAAATGTAATGGAAAATTTAAAAGAATTAAATTTTCCGCAACCCAAACACATTTTAAAATATATAAATACTATCTTTTCCTACTATTATTATCAAGTATTTCTATTTTTATTACTTAACTCTATCTTAAATGCATACAATTTCCAATTCGAACAAATACATATTTAATTGTTTAAGTCTTTTAGAAAATTAGACAAATCTTTCGTTTTGTCATATAATATGTTACTTAATTACTTACAACGGATGTTGTCTAAACTTATGTGTCTGAAAATTGTAAAATGTTTCAAGTGATTTTGTTAAATACTCGATAATGTCTACTGTTTGTTCAAAGTAAATTCGTGAATGTTATGTATGAGACCCAAACCCAATTATAATTTTATTTAACTAACATTTATAAACTTTATCTAATTTTGAAATATAATGAAATTCTGAGGGTGCGAAAGTCAGATATTTGGTATAAAATAGGAGACCCAAACCCAATTATAATTTTATTTTACTAACATATACATGCTTGATCTACAATTTTAATATAATGAAAATCTGGCTGTGCGAAAGCCAGATATCCGATCTTTAAAATGAGATCCAAACCTAACAATAATTTTATTTAACTAACATTTTTATACTTAAACTAAAATTATAGTATAATGTAAATCTGTCTGCGAAAACCAGATTTCCGATCTTTAATATGAGACCTATACCCAATTATCATTTTAATTGACTAACATTTATATACTTTATCTATTATTCTAATATAATTAAAATCTAGCTGTGCAAAAGCCAGATAATCAGTTTAAAATATGATAACCATACCCAATAAACATTTTAATTTACTAACTGTTATATACTTTATCTATTTTTCTAATATAATTAAAATTTGGCTGTGCAAAAGCCAGATCACCGGTTTTAAATATGAGACCCAGACCTATTTAAAATTTTATTTAGCTAACATATATAAACTTAATCTAAATATCTAATATAATGAAAATCTGCCTGTCATAAAGCAAAATAAATGTAATCAAACATCAGACCCAAAACCAATTTTAATTTAATTTTACTTTCATATAAAAAATCTACCAATTTTCCAAAATTAAAAAAAAATCTGGCTGTGCTAACGGCAGATAACTGGGTTCAAACATGAGACCTAAACCGATTTAATATTAATTTTACTTACATATTTATCATCAATTAGTTTTAAAAAATTAATGAAAATCTTCCTGTGCTAAAGCCAAATAACTGGGTTCAAACATAAGACCCAAAACCATTTTTAATTTAATTTCACTCAACTAAACACAATCTAGTTAAGAACAGAATATATAAAAATCTGGCTGTGCGAAACCTAGATATCAGGTTTCAAACAAGATAATAATTTACACTTTCTATATTAATATAATTGTGCAAGTATATGGAATCCGTTGTCCAAACATACCAATAATCGAAACAAGCGAAAACAAGTTACTTATGCTTAAAAATTAATAGCAAACTTTTAGATTAAATGTTTTAATGAATCTTTCATTAAAGAAAATACAAAAACAAAATTAAATCATTGTTATATTTCAAAAGTTATGCATAAAAGGTAACTTAAAATTCTTCTCATTATTACTAAATGAATAAATTTCTATATTTATCAAATAAATTCAAATATTAGATAGAACAATAATAATTTTTATTTTCGTTAACGCCACTTTTCAGGAATATATTCAAGGCTTCCAAATCCAAATAATCGATTTTGTTTGCCATTAACCGAATGCATCGAATTAAACAATCACTAGATGCTTCTTGATTACCATATGTTGTTAGCAATGGTTGATTTTTAGCGCCACAATCGTCCAAAAGTAGACTGACAGCAGCCGGCATCGTCTTATTGGCCCTATCTCTACTTTGCGGTTCGTGCATATACACTACAAAGAGGTAATGTTTTGATAAAAATAACACAATCTTAAATATTTATAATCTATGTACTCTCACTGTCGTCTACCGGTTTCTGCGTGTAACCACAAGACTCTCACATGGCTTAGAGATTGTATGTTACTGTTTGTACCAGTAAGGGTTATCATTAAAACAAATGCAGTCTTGCCATCTTTGGCTGTTTTGGTAATTAACCCTCGAATTTCTCTTATGCTTTTAAAGTTTTAATTGCTGTTATCCAAATCCTTGCGTACTGCCGGTAACATCTTTTTGTCTGTTGAACTTGATCCATACAGTTCGGTTAAAATCCAATATCTTGAGACGTCAATTAATGGACTCCATTTGTCTCTCACATCACGCCAAAATAGCATTTCAACGTCATCAACAATTAACTCTTCATTCCTGAATGACAAATAAATTAAACTAAATGAAATTTCAAAAACAATTATTATCAATATACACTATAAAAGTGAAAACGCTGAGGCCATGCTCATTTTTAAGCTCTAATAATCCATTGCCGACATATTCTTCTATTATTTCATCAACGATAGTATTTGCAAGACCATACAAACGAAAAATACAATTGGAATCGACAGTATTGTCCACCATCCGTAAAGCCCCTTGAGCTTTAAAACCTCGTCTGGACCCCTTAGTTATTCCATCTTCTTCATAAAAAGCTTAATATTAGCTGAGCTTATCTCCGAAAAATGGAGTTCTGAGTTATCTTTAGATGAGTGACCAAGCAAGTTAACTTCATAATAGGTGTCACTTATTCTTTTGACAATCTTAGCAGAATGTTCGTAAGTATCTCCTTTCAGGGCGTGACGATTTATACAGTCCTCCCACTCGGAGTCAGACTTCAATAATAAAAATAGAGGATTACATAAAAATTTATCAATTAACATTTTGAATGCTTACTGATTCGGATTCCTGAATGTGTTCTTGAATAAACTGGCGGTTGAGGCGTCGAGTTACGAAAGGTTCTGGTTTTGAATTAATTATAAGCGGTCCAGAACTCATTTTAACAACATTCTCAATGTTAGTTGCGATTTTCCCAGTTTTTCGAGTAACTCTAGGATTTGCTATCTTTCCAACAGACCTCGTTTTCCCCTTTTGAGAACAGGAAGGCGAATAAAATGATCGGATAGAAGTTTCCTAAAAACCATTTTAATATATAGTGAACTTTTGTAAAACACAATACAATTTTCTTAGATAGTATAGATGCGCTCAATAAAAGACTTAGAACTTTAATTTTATTTAATAAAGTTGTTTAAGTAAAAGGTTATTGGATTCGTGATCAATCTCTTGTACAATTTGCCTACTAATTTAAGAATCGATTAAAAATAATGAATATTTCTTTTGGCAGAAAGGAAAATAAATTTGTAATTAAATGTTTTGATTATTTTGAAAATTTAAGATATCTTTATTGTAACTTTAGTAACTATTGAAACAAATTATTTAATTATTAATTAATAATGATAGATTTTAAACGAGAGGAATTAAAAGTATTAGGATAAAAATGAGTTAATTACTCTACATTTTACGTTTAATAATAATAGGATTAAGTTTATTAATATGAAGACACCTTTCAATTAAATATGATATTATTATAAAAACTGTGCACATATTTGATGTAATGAATGTCAAAAATAAGGAATACATTAACTGCTAGTTATAAACCGGAAAAAAAATATTTCAAATAAATCTGGCTAAAGAAGTGCAAGAATAAATTCTATCTTAAAAAATTTTTAATATCCGATGACTATTACAGAAAACCATTTTAAGTTATGGAAGATTGTACTGCATTCTTCGAATACACATGAAGCAATATTTATATTCTCTTCGAATCAAATATAATCAGTTGCACACAACTTGCCATTTTATACAGTTATCTTTTTCTTATTTATTAGACAATTTATTTGAATCGAAAATCCAATTAAATACTCAAACATATCAAATTATATGATCGTTTATTGTAAAACTCTATATATAAACTATTGATTTTCTCAAAAGCCAGCGGGTTTTATTGATTTTGCGTTTTAAAATGTGTAATTTATATATACGTAAGAATGAACAAAGTTTAACTCGCTTATAGCTGAGTATAAGTCCATAGTTTCATGAAACACGTATTTATCATATATTAATTTTATTTGTATTATATCTTATTTAGCGTCAATTTTACAAATAACTCACCCTAGTTTTATTAACAATAAGCTGCATATAATATTGGAAATTGGTTTTAACTTAATTTCTCATACTTTTTGCATGAAATTGACAGAAGTCGAGCTAATGGATTTGACAAGGTCCGCCTAATTGCTTGTCTGTGTGCTCGTAATCTATATTTATAAATGAGACTCACTGATTTCTTGAATTAATAAGGGATTTGTATATTACTCATTTTGTTTACATGTAATTTAGAACTAGTATATTTCTTTACATTAATAACATAAAAAAAAGTTGAGCTCTACTTGAATAAGCAATCCTTGATTTTAATACTATATACCGCAGTCATTGAATATTAAAAATCATTTAGTTTCTCAGAGAAGTCTTTTTTTTTATAAAAATTTAGTCCGAACTTAAAATGTACATTATTATATTACTCACTTTTTTAGTGGTGTTATTCAATCGTTTTATACTAATTAAAAATAGAAACTTATCGAATTGAAAACTTACGTTTGATAATTTTATAATTGTTTTAAAACAGCGTTGAAATGTAATCCATAAACACTTACACTTTACACACACTTTCACATTAACTTAATTTAAATTGAATTAAGGAAAACAATCGAACAAAACTCACTCACTGATTATAATAGTTATAATGATCAAAAATATAAGTTTAGGCCTTGTTTTTAAAATTAATTAAGAGAAAATTTTAAGGCAGAAATATCAATAACAAATATATTTATCACTTAGAACCTATGGTTAATCGTTAAACTTAACATAAAGATTATATAGCATATTTTGATATTTGAATAGTTTTAATTTTAGAGTCTAACCTTTACCCATTGGATTTTAATATTAAACTTGATAAAATTTTCTGAATAAAATATTACAATAGAAATACTTAATTAAACATGGTTAACAGCCCTCTTTGAATATTATTATAAATCGAACTAAGAAATAGTTAGAAGTTATAATATTTTAGAAATTCGTTATATTCCAAGAATTATGTAATTTATAAAAGTTATAAAGTTTATATTAATTTCTATTTTTGTCATTTATTAATGCTAACTATATCACTATTTTTATATACCATAAATTCTATTATTTTGACGTTTAAATATTACTTATAGAAACTACTATAAGAAAAATATATAAATTACAACTTACTGTCAAAGTTTTCTGTCACGTCTTGAATCACTTTATCCTCAGATGATTGATTTGTTACTGTTTTGGTTTAATTCTTCCTCTTGTCTTTACGGCCACGACCTAACACGTAAGCAAAACCTTTTGGAACACCTTTAACCATTTTAAACAATTCGAAATCGAGTTTTATAACTTAATGTAAGTTTGTAAAATCAAGTTGTAGTCTCAACACTGAAAAATAAAAAGAGTCCCTAAAGCTTAAACTTCTATACATATTCTATAAAATTCAAAATACTGAGCTAACGTTTCTAAAAATGAAAACATAGTAATAAAATAGCACTCATATACACAACGTCCATATAAACGAAAAAGCATAAAGTTAATTATTTTGCCATAACAACCACAAAAGTTAGAACCCAAAAAAATTAACAATTATAAATGGTTTATTAAATATCTATTTTCATTTTGTGAAAATTTAATAAAAATCGTGCTGTGCAAACTCAAGATAATTGATATTTTATAAATATTAAAGCTTAAAATTTAGGGTAAACGTACTTTTTAAAGCAAAATGAGACCCTAAAGTACAATAGATGTTTGTTACCTCAAAACAGTGAATATCTTTAAAAACTGCCTAATATCCGACTTGACTCCCTCAACAAACAAAGGACAAAGATGAGTTCAAAACATGAAAACACAGTCATAAAACCTCCTTTTCCAAGAAAAATTTTTAACTATAAGCAAAAACACAGTTAAATCACTAATATTACTAACTTATACTTTTAAATTAATTTCAACTTAAACTTTATTTTTAATTAATCATGAACCTATTATAAGTCTTAAAATTTTACGAAAGATTCATTAAAATCGTGCTGTGTCATCAAATGAAAAACGCTTTTGAATAAACCACAATCATCTATTGTTTAACTATAATTATGAAACAAGTTTAACAAAAACAGATTTAACAAACGTGTTTCTATTAGCAAACAAACATTCTTATTGAGTTTAGAAATGAGAAACAAGACAATAATATCTTAATCCACAAGTTTTACTAACTAAATAATTATAAATTTATGATTAATCGCATATTAATTGAAAAATTTATTAAATAATAAAATCACGTGACCCAGACTAAAACTATATTTCAAACTAATTTATACCAAATATTTAACATTTGATAAGAGTTTTACAAAAATCGTGCTTTGCAATCAAAAGGTAATAGAATTTAACTCGATTAAATTAACAATTATCTCAACTATTAAAATAAATTTAATTTTTTATCTTCTAGGAAAAGTCATATCGCTTCTAAAATTAGATTTAACGAATTAATACAACTTTTAATCATTTAATAAAACTAAATTTATTAGAATGAGACCTAGAGTAACAAGACGTTTTAATGGCACAAGAAGACCATTTACTGTACGATCAAAACAAAACGACTTTTCTAGAATACCTGTAAGTCAAACTCATCAGATTGCGTTAAACATTCTGACACAACTTACATTCATATCGGAACTTCTAAACATTAATGTATCGGATTTTGATGGAAACAAAAACCATTCAACTCGATTTTAGTATGCAACTCTTGGTAGTCGGACGATCACCTTCTCTTTTCTTCTAAGGGAAGTTGTATAAGTTATATATGTTATTTAGTAATATAAAATTATAGTATATAGTTATCTAGTGTTTACATGGGTTGCTATGGACGGTTTCAAGGTTGATTGTAGGCGTTGCTACCATCTCGAATTAAGTGGGGCGTTTCTATAGATGGAGATTATGGTTGATATGGGCCTACTTGGCATGCGCGAATTATCTATGGTTTTGAACATGGAAAATAACGTATATGTAGCATTGTAAATTAATGAAAGGTACTGTGGCCTAACAGCAAAAACACAACAAAAGAAAGAGAAGCAGGAGGAGGGAGGAGGAGGGGGAGCAAAGTGAAGAAGAGTGGGAGGAAGAGTGGAGGAGGTGGAAGGAGTTGGGAGGAGTTGGGAGGAGGTGGGAGGTTTTGGAAGGAGATGGGAGAAGATGGGAGGAGGTGGTCGAAGGTGGGAAGAGATGGGCAATATGGTAGGAGATAGAAGGAGGTGGCAGGAAGTGGGAGGAAGTCGGAGGAAGTCGGAGGAAGTCGGAGGAAGTCGGAGGAAGTCGGAGGAAGTCGGAGGAAGTGGAAAGAAGTGGGAAGAAGTGGGAGTAGAAGTGATTGCAGTAAAAAGCTAAGAGATAAAAGTAGAGTGTGGAGCAGAAAAAGTAGGGAGTGAAGCAGTACGGATTAGGAAGTTAGGATTAAGGATTACGGCTTAAGGCTTAAGGCTAAAGGATAAAGGATTAAGAATTTAGGAGTAAAAAGGGGAGAATTGGAGTGAAAGGATTACTGAAGAATTGGTTTCTGGCTCTCCTAGCTTGTGATTCGTGGATTTTGGCGGGAAAACCTTTATTTCCTATTTTAATAAAATTAACCCTCGCTCACATTTCAAAAAATTCTAAAAAGCATTTAAAATTTCGAAAATTGTTCGTTTAACAAAAAGAGCTTCTTTGTAACTGTTAACCATACTCGCAGGAGTACTTGTTTGCTAAAACGTCAACTAAAACAAGATGGTTGTGTTGGCGTCCTTAGCAACGGAATAAATTAGACCTAGCCTAATTCAAAATATAGGCTGTGTTACAAGCCTATAGTTAAATGGCGGAGTATAAATCAAATAATAAGTATTGATCAATCTAGCAGCTTAACAGTGCGTTGGTGCAATACAGGCTTAGCCTACATACGTCAAAACAAGTCGCACTACAGTGCGACAGCCTATTCTAATTTCCCGCCAACCACCGCCATAGCAACGGAGAATCACGTTACATTTACCAGTGTAATAGTGTGGCTACAGTCTTAGCCTATGTGTCGTCGTACAACAGTGTTACCTCCTTAGCAACCAATCACGAATGGCTGACACGCCTTAGCAACCAATCAGGACCATAGCAACGGGGAGTAACGTCATAGCGTGCTTAGCAACGACATGCCCCCTTTTGTTGTTAGCAAGAATGAGATGCCTAGCAAAGGCGTCTTTTATGACGCCACGCCACCACGGTTGCTAGGTTACACCTATACAGTCAATCCTACTACTGACATAATATGAACAATTTATCGTTCATAGTTTATATCAATCAATTTGTTTTTAATTAACCAATAACTATTAATTGTAAAATATATATCGCCTGTTGATGTTACATTTCTTTATAACATTTTGATTTAAAATGATAAGTGCGTCATTATATGAGTGGTACTTATTTACTTAATGCTAGTTTAAACATAATTATTATTTTAATTTTTTTGTGATTAAAGTTTTAAATTTTTACCCAACGAACTTATGAGTATTTTTGATCAACGTGTGAAAAATAGAGAAAAGCCATAAAACACTATAAAAAGACAATTTTAAGAATATAAAACGTAATACTTTCATAAAATAGTTATTTACCAGCGAAGAGGGTTTCTAACTAGTCATTCACTAAACTAATGTACATATTCTATTCAGTTAAAAGATATATGAATCAAAGTAAGCACTTTTTAATGATCGTTTTAGTTTTCATTTATTTTCAGTTTGAGTACAAGTCAAATTTAGAATGCTGTACAAAGCTCTGTTAAATCCTATTGTTAGTAAAATTGTAATATTACAAATTAAATTACATCAACCACTAAAGTCCTGATTCGTAGATAATGATTTAGGTTCGGATTGAAAAATATGGCTTCATTTCCTTCTTTTAGAGTGGGATAATGCGTTTTTTGAGTTGGATATTCAGTTTTTATTTAAATAAATATGATAAAAATCGAGCAAAAAGACCAAAAATCTGAGCGGGATAATCCGTTTTTATAGTAACCTTATAGGCAAATATATCAATAAATATAGTAAAAGCAACCAAAAACAGAACGAAAATTATGTTTTTACAGTTTAAATTAGGACAAAAAGTATCAAAGTCAGGTAAAAAAATCCAAAAATCTGATGGTGGAATCTTCTTAAATTAAACCAAAAAACTTAACAAAGTCAGATATTATTATCGTATCGATCTTGTTTTCATTTATATTCGATTTGAGTACAAGTCAAATTTAGAATGTCGTACAATGCCCTGTCAAATCCTATTGTTAGACAAATTGTAATAATACAAATTAAATTACATCTACCACTAAAGACATCTCATGATTTGCAGATTATGTTTTAGTTTAAGTATATACAACATTAAATAATATAATGCTGTCATTTTCACACATAATACAGAACATTAAAACAGAACTTTTATAATCCATTCTTTAAGCTTTTTATTTTAAGAATAGAAAAATGAAGCGTGGATTTAAAATAATAATTCAGTGTTATAGACGACTATTAATGATTGCCATTAACAAAATATTGAGCTTCTTAATGTTAATCGTAAACTTATTTAAAGCAATATCATCGAGCTTTAGATTCACTCTATTTATCAAGATATTATTTTTAATGTGCGCGATCTATCAGTTTATATGGTTCACACATCAATACACACAATACAAAACCACAATCAGTATTACAAGAGGAACTAATACAAAAGATATAATGCCATCAATTAGTTATTGTATTCGAAACAAACGCGAACTAAGAACATATAATGTTCAGAAATTGAAAAATGAAACAATTTCTCAGTATATTATTCGATCGATACGTATTTATGAGGCTTATTTGTTGGGCAGCCAATCAAATGGAATATACAAAGAATTAAGTTTAATAGAAATTATCTCTGATGTCTATCCGATTTGTTACACATATTTCAGCAAATTTCACAAAAACAAAAATCCAATAAAAAGAAAATCTTATTTTATTATAAAAAGTATAATCAAAAATAACTTAAACCTAACTGTAATAATTCATCCACAAAATTCACTGCCTTTTCGTTTCAACAATTATAATAGTTTTGTTTTAAACAAAATCACAACAATAGCAATTTATTTTCATATAATCGAAGAACATTTACTTGAATATCCATATGAAACTAATTGTGTTCCGCATATTCAAAATTATAGCAACAATTTAATCGATAATAATCAAACAATAAATATCAAAAATTACGATTTCAAAAAAGGGAATCGAAAAGCATTCCAAGAAAATTCTGATCACTTTAGGCATTGTTCAAATGAATATATTTTAACGGAGAATATCGGTGCGATCGATGAATTTACCGCTTCACGAGAAATTTTATTTTATAGTGGTTTGTTCCCTAATACTATGTATAATCATAAACCGAAAATGGATTTTATACCATACTTATGCCAAATCGGTGGCATAATAGCGCTATGGTTTGGATTTGACTGTTTTATTTTATGCAAATACATTATATTAAACTTATCACTTCTATTCAATTATATGATAGTCATTTGTTTTCGGCGTCGCAGTCAATCTTTTATAAAATATATTCAGAAACAAGCACTAAAGATGATTTCATTAATATTGTTTATTCTAATGATTATACAAAAGTATGAGTTAATAACCGAATATTTCAAT
>JAQIXJ010001746.1:0-18883 GCA_034700185.1 Phthiracarus laevigatus | reverse complement strand
AATAAAAGTTTGTTTTCCGCTTACTCTGTCCAAAAATATCGGCTATATTTAGCTTCTGATTGATTACATAATTGTTTTCGAGATTATAGTTCCAGAGTCTCGACTGTCCCGATCCTATGAACACATTGGGGCCGATATTGTACGCCTGAAACGAGTTTGACGGCAGTTTACAATAGTTGCCCAAAACTGTGTCACTCACTGACGCAATAATTAATAACAATAGCAAATATAACGTTAACATCATTATTATTATTATTATTTATATTTTTCTTCTCGAGTTCCTGTTAAGATTAATTTCCAATGGGTTGCGAAAAAAATACTAATAAATTGAGACTCGAAAAATATATCCACTGAACAAAAATTCAAGAGTCAATTATTTAACGGACGAAAAATCGGAACCGTTTTTATCCATAATTAATTTTTTATTGATTGACGATTGCGCGTGATTCGCACCGATTGCACTGTCTCTCGCACACAATACACGCGAAATTATTAAACAATGATTAAATAACTAATCATGCGATTAAGGAAACACAATAAATATATGTTTCCCAAAACGATCATATCATGTCGTTTCGATACGAATGCGTTTCGTCGATGAATACACTTTCTCGTTCGTGAGGCAACAATACTCTCTCTCTCTTTCTCTCTCGCAACAGATACTAATAATGCAAAAACATCACACACTTCAGGAAAGAGAAGAGAAAGCGAATGCGAATAGAAAAAAGGGAGAAAGCAATCACATCATTGGTGAGGTAATCGTGTTATTATTACTATTATTATTACACCAGTTTCTAATAAACACAATAAGCGCACAGTTTTCTGACGAAAGACGAAATACGCTATAAAAAACTTTTAGGAAGTTTCGGGCCACTCATAACGCTCTCACACACACACACACACACACACACTGTGTTTCGGTGGGATAATAATCAGTTAGTAATGTATTTCACAAGTTATAAGCGATGCGAATGAGTGAACCAAAAAAAAGCGTCTGCTTTCTAAACATAGTTTTGCCAGTTTATATCAAAAAAATGCTGAACCGAGAAACTCTCACTATGAGAATATTGGGTGCACACTATCCACACACACTCTCTGTGGCTGCGAGTATGAAAGCCTCACGCCTTTTGGTGCATAATCGTGTAGATGTGTGTGTGCTTCGACTTATATTTATAGCCGTATTACTTATTGCCAAATCGTTTGACACTAAAGGTTTTCCGTTTTTATTGCCACTCTTTCTTTCAGTCTCTATTTTTATTAATGCACTCCCAAACGAGTCAGTTTTAGTTAAAAAATGGGTAAAATAGAGAGGAAGAAAAATATTAGTTGTTTCCTCGTTAAACTAAAAAAACAAAATAACCAATAATTATAATTAATAACATTTTGTTTTATTTTTTAATCCAACTTTTTAATGGGTTAAACGGTTTAAATTATTTTTTCAGTTCATTTCATTAATCAATTAATACGCCCATAACTAGTAGTTGTTTTACTGCAACTACATTACTACTTAAGAATTGTATCAAACTTAGGTTGCATTCATTTTTTTAACGCTTACAGTTTAGCCACATGTTCGTGAGTTATTTATATTTGTTTTTTTTATTTCTTCGCATTAAAAGTCTATTAAAATGTTTTGATGGGTTTGGAGCGCAAAACATAACTAACTCCATTCACAGTACATATTTACGATAAACGTAAATATAAGATAGAATGTTATACAAGCTTTTTAAAGAAATCATTATTCGCATCGCACCAATTAATCATATTTTTTTCTTTCGCTTTTGATAGCCGAGTGTAAACTTTTATTTTAAACATATGTGATGCACTTTCAAGCGAGAGCTGAGACCCAGAAAAATAAGGCAATCATGTGAATAGAAATGAATAGAAATATGCTCCACTATAATGTACAGTTAAGAAAGTAATTTTAATATCAAATAACAACAGTATAAGATGTATTCCATTTAACTTTTTTGAAAAATATTTTCGTTTCTTAATAAAATATTATGCTAAATAATTCTGAATTATTTACCGCTTAAAAGAATATTTTAGCCGCAATTATTGGAAACATTTATAAATAAAAGTATTATTTTTAGGTTTCACTAATTGTATTTTATTAGAATAAAATTGACTTTTTTATTTTCATTTTTTTATAAAAAAAAGAGAATAATACTTCACTTCCTTAATAAATAATATGATCAATAATAAAGTTTAACGATCGGCAAAAAAGTTTTTTGTGACGGCAAATAACTTTCTTCAAAAACTATTTTCTCTTTCTTTATTTTTGATTTAATTTTATTTATTTAACTTACGGTTTAGATTTGTACTTTTTTTCACTTCGGCGCTTCACACACAATGGTTCCAGTTATTGTTATTATTATTATTATTATATATCTCTTTCGCAAACGGGAATGCATTTCTCAAGGTTTTCGTTCAAAGTATAAAAAAGTCTTAGAAAAATAATAAACAACTGCATCTGTGAAATAATCCCTGAGATTCTTTGGGGCCCATAAAGCTTAAGAACTAACAAACGCGTACGCATTCACAGATTGCAATTGTTTATTATTTCAAAAAAGTAGTTTAGCCGACACTAAAAATGTGTTTTGAGTGTACGCCCGGTTGACCAAACTCTAGCGAAAAGCGTACATATTTAAGACTTAAAGTTGGAAATGTGAGTAAAACAATTCGAAGGAAAAACTAAAACCTCACTGTTACGAACCACTTTTTTTGAGAGTACATAACAATTTTTGTTTGAATAGAAATGTAATCAGGAAATAAGATTAAAAGATGTATCAATAGTATACATGTGATTACGAAGTCAAAACTTTTCAAATATAAAAAAAAACGCTGTCAGTTATGCAATCAAAAATATTATGCAAATTACATATCAGTTTTCCTACGTTATATTTATTCCAGAAGTGTGTGTGTAAGCGTGTGTTTATGTGGTTAAAGACTTCTCTTAATGAAGCTTAATTATGCATTCATGTTATGCTAAGTTGAATTGAACGCGCGTATGAAATTAAATAAAAATAAATATTTTTTTATGCTCTAAATTTTTTCGTCTTTAAACGTCTAAAATTGCTCCATAAATCTCTCGCATGTTTTGCATACGCGGGGTAAAGCCGTGTAAATGAAACAAAAGACATGTGAGATTCAAATTCAAACAAGAGTTAAAAGTTATTTTAGTTTTTTTTAAAAACAAGTATTTAAACTTAAGAATTACTATATTAACGGAAAATGTTTGTTAAATCAAAGCTATTATTGAGAAAAGCTTTCTATCAAATAAAAGGTATTAAACAGCACTTTGTCGTAAACAAACCCAACCCAAAGT
This sequence comes from Phthiracarus laevigatus, assembly GCA_034700185.1. Taxonomy (NCBI): domain Eukaryota; kingdom Metazoa; phylum Arthropoda; class Arachnida; order Sarcoptiformes; family Phthiracaridae; genus Phthiracarus; species Phthiracarus laevigatus. The sequence continues at coordinate 15,558 of JAQIXJ010001746.1, read as the reverse complement.
TAAATAGGACACCTGTCTTTTCTAGTAGTTTTAAAAGTCAATCAAAAAACAAAGAAAATTTAACGAAATTCCAGATAATTATATAAATTTTTATTTTTGAATTTTTCCGTAAAAGTTCAAATCATACTCGGTTTCATAAAAAGATCTTTTATGGATACGTAGTATTCCAATATTTCCGCCAATTATTTGGTAGACTTATTTTAGTTTTTATTTGGTCACATCGCCATTTAAATGGTACTATAGCCGAACTATGTAAACTTATTTTAAGAATATTTACTTCCTATTCATACTTTTATAATTAAGAATTATTGAAAAATTTAAAAGATCAACTCTAATATTTTCAATTTATTAGATTTCAATACAAAATGTGATTTCATTTACACTTCGCTTACTTTTTCGAACACTATTTAAACTTAAATATAGAAATGCAAAAATGAAAAATAAATAAATTTCACGGGTAATGGCCATATTTTAACTTTACATCTGTTGTAAAATCTCAAAACTACATCATTAATCCTCTAACCGGAAGCATAAGAGATTAGCTGAATAAACTTTAAGCTAATAGAAGCTTAAGTCTAACATTTGCAATGAGTGATGCAACTAAAAAAATTACGAAACAAAGTTCATACGCACGAAAACATTTTTCAACCAAAACTAACAACTGACTGATTACCGATTGGGAATAAGATATAGAAGGATAGAAAGTAAATAAAGCGAGATGTGATGTGCCAAAACGCGTGTTTACGATTGTTTTATAATTAGAATTCCGAAAACAAAGAAATAAATTTTTTTAATAAATTGTTATGAATGTTTATTTTACTTAAACTCTGTTTATTATTCTTAATAATTATTACCAATGCTATTGTAAGCAATTTAGACGGAAATGTGCCACAATATTGATGCCATCCCAACCTTGACATATACTGTAAGTTTAGTTTATATTGAATATTAGGAAATAAGGTCTCCAAATATTATCAATCTTTTCAAATCATTATCTTTGTTTATTTAAGCTGAATGGTCGCATGTTAACTATATAGCGAACTGAATTAATGAAAGAAAAATTGTCTAAATGTCTAAATATTGGACAGATCTTCTAATTGGGTAATAGAAAATATATATGATAATTATATGCGAATGTATTCTAGTCTAGCTATGACTGAGTGAAATAGTATTTTCAGAGATATTTGTTTAAGTAAAACCCATGGAACCTCAGGATCGGACAATGGCTAAGGTTCTGAATTTCGGAAGAGGATCAGGTTCGAGGTCATCACATTTTTTTCGAGGCTCGGTTTCTCCGAAGAGATTCGAACATACGGTAACTATTGAGCAATTAAAAAGCTGTTGAATCATAAAAAAAACCACAATTATTTATTTGGTTGTGGATACTTGCGATGGATAGTGAGGATAGGATTCCTATCATAGAAATAAAGCAGTTTCAAGAAAAATGGGCACAATTCCTGATTTGCCTGCTTTTTCAGTGTGAAAACGATAAAATTTATTTAAAACATTTAACTTTACATAATAAAAAATAATAATAATGCCTAAATCATACAAAAAAATGCTTAATTACAATGAAAATAAAATTAACAAGATATTACTTATATTAAAGCAATGATTAACGAAATGATTCGTCAAAAACATTTGGTAATATTTGTTTAAAGTACCATAAAATGTTGTCAAGATTACGCTCTCGTTTTTTTGTTAAACAATGTATTGATTTACTCAAATATAACAAAAGAAAAAAATTAAAAGAGTAATAACAAGTTTGCTAATTGCAAACACACGTATGTTTGCGCTTAAATCTTATAATATTTAAGTATTTTCATTTAATTAAGATTAAGTACGGAATTATGTTTCCAAAAAAAGTTCAATATAAAAATCGCGTTAAAATATTTTCGAACGCTAAATAACAATTATTTTGACATAGTTTGACACATTAACGCTAAGAAGACAGTGGAAGATAATTATTAAATGCTAAGAGAGATTCTAAGTTTGCTGTCGAGTGACAGTCACTTAAGATAATTAAATATCACAATCGTGTTAATCTCCGAATCGCATTCGCAAAAATGATTCTAACAGAAAAAAATAAGGAATATTAAATTCGCTAATAAGATTTAAAGCTCACTATTTAAACAAAAATATACGCATTAAATTCGAAGTCATAAAAGTGTGGAGCATTTCTGATAAAAAATAGTAATTCATAATAATGGGAAAAACTAACTATATTTACCTATGAGGCACAACTAATTCTCTAATAATTATCAGCAATAAATAATTGTAAATCATTTTCAAACAAAAAAAAATCAATGAACATAATCAATAGAAAACAATATAGAGAATTAGCTCAGAATATAAAAACCGGAGATTTTAAGTAATATACGAGATTCTAAGTTTCAAAAACGTCAAATAAAACGTCATATTAGTCATGTATTAAATCAGTAGTATTATAAAACATAAGTCGCGCCATTTGAGCGAAAGTCGAACGCTCCGTCTTAATGATCTGTTCGTCGAAATACGTCTGTTTCGGCATTATTTCGCCGGCGAAACACCATTTGGTGTGCGATATATTTCCGCCTCTCATCAACATATGAATCGTGTAATAATTCGTTTGCCAATCATTATCATTCCGCTTATACAGCATTTCGCACATCGTATTACTGGTCACACCGAAATCATTGTCCACGCGATGCACTAAATGCGGATATTTATTGATTATCCTGAGCGTGGGATATTTGCCGGCATTCCAGTACCACTGAGTGGCATCGTATTTCTGGTATGTTTGCAGATATAGCCGCAAAAATCGCGCCCTTTTATGCGCGATCTGTATCTGCGTTCCCATGCAATGACAGCCATCATCGAAGCCCAACGTGAGCTCGAATTTACGAAAACGATTCAACGACTTCACAACATACATATCCCGGTCTAAGTATATGCCACCGAATTCCATGAGAATCTAAATGACAAATAAATCAATAAAGCAAATGTTGAGTTAAGAATGTACGGATATTTACTCGATTTCGCAGCACATCCGACAGATGATAGTTGTGATTCTTTTCCGAATAGTTTAGACCATAAACGGTGGACGGCTTCGAAATCTTGCGCACCACCAGCTTCTTCCGGTTCGATCGTACGTCGCCATTGGCCACCAATTTCGACCAATATTTACCGTAAATCGTTTCGCAATTACAATGTATGATAATCTGGTCCGGATTCTGGTTAACCATCACCGACTTAATACTAATATAATGGACAAAACTGATTTCCATCACATCCAACAATATATAGTGGACAATGTTGGGCACAATCATATACGGATAACCGGTTTGATTGTCGCCCTTCACCCCAATTGGGAACCAATCGGCGTTGGCATCCGAGTTGAAGAGCCATTCGGCTTCGGGTGTGTCGAACGTCGGGTATTCGTGGAGACAATTGGTTCGGCTGAGACGCGGTATCTGCTGGTACATCGACAGCAGCAGCGAGAATGACACCAGAAATAGTAATAATACGATTGCGCTAACGATTATGTTTAGCCGCTTGCTCTTCATGTATGCGCACATCGCTTGCTGTTGTGGTCACTGTGTTGATGGTAGTGATGATGGTTACGATGGTTCGAGTGTCTCATTAACATAATTGTTGATTATATTGCGGTTGTTTGTATGGGAGATTCATTTTCCTCTTGTTTGTCGTTGTTTTGTTTTTCGTTTATGTTTTTATAGCTTTTCCATTGTTTAGAGAAAAGTAAAAACAATTACTTTATCTAATAATAGCGTTTTTTTTGCGAAATAATGTACGTTTTTATGCGCATTTGTACGCGAGATTTAGAGAAAGCGTGTCTGCATCATAGTTGCACGGCACGCGAAGGTACTGTAGCATAAATAGTGCTATCGTTGCTTAGTTACGTAAAAAAAGCTGATTTTATGCTATGAAAACCTTCGCGTGCCGTGCAACAGTGGTCTGCATTTCACTGGAAAACTTGCGCTTACAGAAATTATGTATGTTTTTAATTATTTTTTTTCCCCATTTCCAGGATTTAGTTGAAGGTTTTTGGGGCGGATTGTGAATCACAATAATCATGATTATGCTGGTTATGTTGATTAAATGCTTAAATATTTAATTTTTTTGTTTATTATAATTTCGCGTTAAACGCTTTACGAAAATTAAGATTAAAATTTCGATGCGAATTTTATCGATCCATAAGACTTTTTCGAAAGTTTTGCCCTATTATTACGTATTACTTTTACAGAGAATAATGTATTGCTTGCGTGTATTTTGAAATTAAATATTTTTTGGCTAATTATAATTAAAGTTAAGATTTTTTCCCTCGAATTTAATTAAGTGCTCGTCTGTATCTTCGCCTCTATCATTAAATAAAAAACTCATTTACATGTTCCTCGCCTTTGAAAAGATATTAAGCTTAGCCTTTTTAAATATATGCGTTAAGCATTATTCCCCAACTATTACAAAAAATTTCAAAAAATCATTTTTAATTTAATTTTCTTATTTTATTTACTTAACCGTAAGTTGCATTGTTACTAGTGTTGAGAGCGTATGCACAGTAAGCAAATTCAGAGTTGACAAGACTCATCGTTATATAAACTTTTATTTATTGACATTTTATAAATAATTTAATACTTACGACTTACGAATTAGTTATTATTTCAGTCGCGACATACTCACACTCAATTTAAAATGTATTGATAAATAATAACAGTCGAGTGTTTTCGCATAAGAGTGTAGCAACGCCTCTAATAATAGCAGGAAATTTAAAAAATTATAAATCAATGGTTTCGGGATAAAATTTAACCACCTATGCTTTTTATAGAGTATTTTAAATAATCTTCAATTATTTATTTATTAAACTTTAATTTAACCAACATTAAAAACATAATTTAAATTGTATTAATTATGTTAAACAAATGTTTCTTTTTCTTTTAATTAATACGTTGAAATTATGTATTTAATGTTGTTTAAAATAAAGTTTAATAAATATGCATTCGATCAACAAAACAATTAACTTTTCAAATATACTTCAATTATAATAAACTCGTGGTAATAAGAGTTTAAGCAATATATTTTGATTTTTATTAAATTTTTTTACACAACTTCATATAAAAGGAGAACAAGCCTCTCTTCAATTCGCTGCATTCCAATCGTGATTTCGAAAAAATGATGATCGCATTCATTTCTTAAAACAAACCAAATTTCTAATTGCGTTTCGCTAATTAAGAAATCGCAATATTTCACGCTTCGCATTAAATAGCGAATGGTTATTAATAGTGTGTTACCGTAATTATTATAATTGGGTAAAAAAAATTTTTATTATCATACAAGTGCCTTAACCTCATTAATAACAAACTTCAACATTTAACCGTTACATATATATATTTATAATAAATAAAGTATACCAACACAATTAATCACACGCATCACTTGAACAAAAAAAAGTATACATAAATAAATATTAAATACACGGCGAATATAACAAACAACATAAAATTAATTATGCAAATAATCCTAATGTCGTAACAACGAGGGAAAAAAGTTTTGTTTTTCTCAGACGAACGACTATAATCACGAAATTAAGAAAACCGATTATCGCGTTAAACATAGTAATGAAACGAAAATAGCGAGAAAATATGAATTTCGTTTTTAAACAAAGTAACAAAACGATAATTAATAAACGTTTTCTAAACAAATTAATGGGTTTAAATATGAAACAACATTAGAAAAAACTTATTAAAAAAATAAAGCTAATTGACTAAAAAGCATATCATAACCGAAAAACATTGCCAACTGTTATCGACATTACTATTAGAAAACCCAAACCGGACAATAAAAACACAATTTCAACATAAAGCATCCACTTTGAGGAAAATGACTGAAACCTCGTCAGTTAACCACAGATACGAATATCAAAAAACCATGCGAGGTATAGGCTAATACCACCAAGCATTTTAAAGTTTTAAAATAAATACTGCGTAACAGAACGTATACAAGTACCGCATACTCGGATAATACATGCATAGCGATGCCCACTTGATTTCATTAATTAGCATTGATAATAACTATAACTTTTATCTTTGATAACCAGCGTATTCTTCATTTCCATTAGAATCATCTGCTTGATACGAATTATCATCCATTTGAGGTTCTTCTGGTTGGCTGCCGTAATTGCTGGATCCCAAACTAGACCCTAAACTCGATCCTAGACTTGATCCAAGACTTGACCCTAAACTTGTTCCTAAACTTGATCCTAAACTTGATCCTAGACTTGAACCCATAGGTGGTCCTAGATTGGACCCTAGATTTGATACCAGACTTGAACCCATGCTTGGGCCCAAACCACCAAAATTATTTCCAAACGTGCTTCCAACTCCAAAGCTAACTGGAAATTCTTGATTTGAGCCTGAAAACTCAGGATGAACCCTATTATACAAATAAAATTCTTTTCTGAAATAAATTGAATGATAAAAATTTTAATTAATTAAAGGTTCAATGACTCGTTCATAAACTCTATTGAATGAAAACTAATAACAATCGGAAAAAGTTGTTTGCAACAAACACAACGTTGAAATAAACATAAGATTCCTAAAATTTAATTCTTTTGTTAAAAGCGATTACAATCCATTTAAATCAAACGAAATATAAAAACTTACGGCATTATATTCGGAGCCGAGTTTACAGGAAAATTTGGATTCATAGACCCAAAACCGGGACCAATTCCCGGCATCAAACTGGGGCCCAAACTGGAACCAGCAGCCAGCGAACCATATCCCGGCGCTATACCCGGTCCAAAGGGAGCTGGCGGTCCCATTGGTCTGGGACCGAATGGCATTCCTAGTGGAACGCTTGGCCCATACAAGTTCGGCACCATAGGGTACGGAACCATTCCTCCCGGAAAGCTCATTGAATTCTGTTGGGCTGGTTTGGGGGATTCCTTTTTCTCGTCTTTATCACTATTATTGTGGCTGTTGTTGTTGCTGCTGCTGCCACGTAATCTCGATATCCACGAGTTAACGTGCGACATAAAACCGCCAGAAGTGGAATTCGAGTGTTGAGCCAACGAGATGCTGGCATAGCATAGCGATAATAACATTAAGTAACGAAACTCCATTGCAAATAAAAAATTATTTCTTTTTTTTTGTTTCGAAACTATTGAATTATTATCTGAAGAGTTACTTCGAAAAATCCGATTTTTAAAAATTATAGTGAATTTCGTAAATTAACGTAAATCGAATTTCGTCTGCGATAACTTTCGTGTAAAACTTTAACGATAAAATTCATCACAATCAAAACAATATTGCCATTAAAATAATAACGGAGAATGACAGTCAATGGAAAACACTTTTCTCGTTTTACGACACACACAAAATAATAATAATAGGCGACAGCTTTCTAAGAAGTTTTTGCTAAACAACTATAATAATAATAATAGTTTAACCGTTTTTGGAAAAAATTAAAATGAGAGTCAAGTCGTTAATGTTGGTCGCATTTAAATAGTGGCTGCATCTGGCAATAGGTTCGTCACCTCCTTATTCTGTGTTCACTGAACTAATTTTTATTGAGTTCTCTGACTACAATTTAAAAGCTATATCTCTTTTAAAAACACATCTATCTATCTTTTTGCTGCTCTCCTGCCTCTGCTCTCCCCCTTTTCGCATTCAAGTGAATGCCGAAGAAAATTAGCATTAAAAACAATTTTGATATTTATTTTTGCAAGTTTAAACTTTTGGTCTGCTATAGTGTTAAAGAAATATATTTTTTTGTTTCGGCTATGCTATAAAGGGATAAGCACCTCTTCACGTATGACTTCACCATCAGACACGCCTTGATGAATATGAGTGTCACTCATTTGAATTAGGATTATATATACTGTATATGAGTTTTGCCGCTACCTTTGTTTTTGAACTTCAACTTCAACCAAAGTTGTCGTGTATAACTGTATTATTGTTTAATGTATACTGAAAACGTTAATATTATGATTATTTATACAGCAGTTATAAATACGGTTATAGAAACCGGTATATGAAAAAACGAACCTTTTTACGGATTTAATATTGTTAAAGGCATGGCAGGGATATATATAAATAAACCATCAAATAAATGTTATATATATATAATTACACATAATAATGCATTTTCTTGAGGGGAGAGAGAGGTAGAGAAAGAGACCCGGTTTTGATTCAGAAACAGTTACGATAGAGAAATAGAAAAAAAGAAGAAGAAAGAAATAGTTAATTATCATACGTGCATAATAAAAAGTTAGGCGTCGTTTTTTTTTAAATAAACGATATAATGTAAAACTGATAATTGTAGCCAACCATTAGATGGTTAATGTATAGAGAGAAAAAAAATCTATGCCTAAAATTAAAAAAAGAAAATAAAACGCTTCTCCAAATATTACACTCGTCGTGCCCTCGGGATTAAAAATCGCTGCGCGATTATTATTATTACCTATCATGCGTTTAATTCTGGGTCTGCGCTCCAGTTTTTTACTTTTCTTTTATACTTTTAATTGTGAATTTATTATTATGATTTTTTTTGTTGCGAAGCGTTATGCGCTGCGCGGCATATTTACGAATATGTTTGTGTGCCTTTTAACTTTTTCCAGTGTGTGAACGATTAATAGATAAAGTAAATTTTAGCGTTTTGTTTTTTTTTCGTTGCCTTCTGAAAACTCTTTTTTTCTGGTGTCTGCTTTTCAATTTTGTTGAACTGCGCTGATTTTCTCTCTCTCTCGAACGACACTATCTGTTTGTGTGGTATATTAATAGATAAGAAAAAATAATGAGGTCTTTAAAAAATTGATATGATTAGAATGTCACCCATAAAAAGTAAATTAATCACACGTTTTTTTTGTTGAAAAAAATGAAATGCTTTAATCAAATTTATAAATTTGTTTTCAAAAATACTGGCACATAAGAGTAATCGATATCAACAAAAATTTCCAAATCGTTTTCATTGAATTACTTTATTTTTCGCTTCCATTTCGATTACTGGCACAAATAATACCCTAATATATAGACTATTTAATACCAATACTAATATTATATACGTATATATTTAGTAAAAAAATTGATAATATTTATCGCAAAAATTTTATCATTAATTTAACGGCAAACATAAAATCATCCGTCTATCGAATTAAATTAGTGGCCAAAAAACGAGCATTTCGACCACAACCGTTCGAAAGCATAACCAATCTATAATCATCGCAAGTTTAGTGACACAATGTAATAATAATAATAATAATAATAATAATAAATTTACGTTCAAAAAAAATGATTTTGCCACTAATTATTAGTTTTAGCGGCGTTGGCGGCGAAGTCGCTCATACGATAACTACCAATACGGGACTGAAGAACGCGTATAAATCCCTCATACGTTTCGTTAATAAATCGCAACTTCTTGAGCAAATGTTTGGCCTGTTGATCGCAGTTAACCACTTCTTCCACACGCGTATCGTCATCGCAATCAACGCCAACCTCTTCGCGGCCACCAATCGCTTCCAACTCCAATTCCGTACTGTTGCGCATCTCATCCCACATATGGTTCATTTCGGTCAAGTAATTGATATAATCGGCGATGGCTTGTTTAGCGTGGGATGAGCTCATTTCAAAAGTGATTATGTTTGGCGCGTTTTGCCCACAAAAATATTTACGTTTAATGCGGGCGTTAGTAACAGATGCGTTGCACGCGTACGGAGTGTGCGCAGTGTTATAAACGCGTTGCCATATTGGCGTTACGATGGGTTTAGCGCAATGCACGTAAACGTTCCCATTGTTTATGGATTCGCTGCGTTAGCCTTTCAACGAGTTCCACGTCAACCTAATGGAAAACAAAAAAAGGTTAGTTTTGGGCCCATTTTATAGTGGATTTGATGGTGTAATTGCCTGCGAATCGTATGTGCTGTAAAAGTGCTTGAAATGCATTATTAAATGTATTGGTTTAACCGTATTTACACGGTTATGGGCATATCTATAGCCGGCATTTGTGCGCATCTATAAGTTTTAATGATATATTAATTTTTATTAATTGTGTTTCTTTGTATGTATGTGTGTGTGAGTGTGTGTGTTTGAAACGAAACAAATACCAGACCACACCAATATAGACATAGTGATCGATAAATTATTTTTTAATTGCAATATAATTAATGAGATTTTTAACTCTACTTTCGTTTCGTACTTATATGTTATAGCCTTTGTTTTGAATTTTAACTTTACTTTAGGAAATATTTGTCGCGTTAATAGGAAACTTGAATTTTTAATCTTTAGACAAAAGCGTTAGAGTTATCCGTACGTTAAGAAAACGTGTCTTTTGTTTGTGCAAAGAAAAAACCCCATATCATTATTAGCCAAAATATTTTGCGAATTTAAATAAATTAATATTGTGATAATTAAATTAATATAAAAAAGTTCAAAAATCAATTATAATATAATCGACGAAAAAAAAACAAAATGAATAGCTTATTGTCATTATCGGCATTTACAGTATTGTTAATACAGTGCGCAATCGGTTCGGATGTGCTCGACTTGTCTTCGGGCGACTTTAAGTCGCAAGTGGCTCAACACGACACCGTATTAGTGGAGTTCTTCGCCCCGTGGTGTGGACATTGCAAGAGATTGGCGCCCGAGTATGAGACGGCCGCCACTCAACTCAAGAACAATGACCCACCCGTTCCACTGGCGAAGGTAGCCATCAATTAATTTGACGCTTGCGTTCTAACAATCATTTTCTATTCATTTTGTCGTTTTTTTTGCTTTGTTAGGTTGACTGTACCAGTGATGGCGGAAAAGACACGTGTTCTGAGTACGGCGTCAGCGGTTACCCAACGCTTAAAATATTTAAAGGTATTTGCGTTTACCATTTACTTTTTTGAAAGGTTTTTAAAACATAAGTTAGAAGTGTTGCGTAAGTCGTGATGATTTGGTTTTTATTTCAAGACGGGTCTGAAATTGATTTGATTACAGAATACCGCCCCAGTCTGATGTGAGTGCGTTAACGCACGCGATTTAGTTCAAATATTTCGGATTTCAATGTCACTTAAACCTGTATTTTGTCTGTGTTTAAACACGAATAGGCGGCGAATTTTCCACGGAATACAGTGGACCGCGCGATGCGGACGGTATCGTTAAGTACATGCGATCACAGGTGGGACCCGTTTCAAGACTATACGACTCGAAGGAACGGCTGGAACAGGCGTTGGCCAACGCTAAGGATGTTGTGGTTCTCGGTGTTTTCGATGCCGACGATAAGTCGGAATTGCAGTCAAAGTTTTTGAAAGTGGCCGACAAGTTGCGTGAGTCGATCAACTTTGGACACGTGTTCACTGACGCCGTTTCGGACGCGTTGACCGTTAAAGCGTTGAGTGGCGTTAGCGATGTGTCGTCTCCGAGTGTGGTTCTGGTGCGACCCAATGATCTCAAGAATAAATTCGAGCCAAACGTTGTGGTATACACTTCCGGTGATCTCGAATCTTTTATTAAAGACAATTATCACGGAAGAGTGGGTCATAGGACGCAGAACAATATCGCCGACTTTAAGGCATGTCTTGATTTTTGTTTTATTTACGAATATTCGTATGTTTTTTGTGGTTGTGAGGTCTACGCCACACTGATATTAGTTCAGTTTCTTCACTAATTCAGTGCCAGAACACGAAGTAACCGTGTGATTATAGACCGATATGAAATGATTTCGTTGTAGGAAGCAATCGGGTATTAACTTTTGTTGCTACGGTTGTGCCGAAAAACGAACGAAACAAAGCTATTATTTTGGGCGTCGTTTACGAGGAAGTATTTGTATGAATTTTGTTTTTTTTGGCATTGAATAATGTTTAATAAAGACAATAGGGATGATAGCATTTTTTTTATTTAATTCAATTTTCCTCGTAAACGCGTAATAACGTATATTCGCAGATGTTTTTACCATTTGTTGTTTTGCACCATAACCTAAAAATATGTTTTCTTTTTTAATTATCTCATCGCTTATAGCCTCCACTAGTGGTTGTTTACTATGACGTGGATTACGTGAAGAACGCAAAGGGAACCAATTACTGGCGCAATCGTGTACTAAAAGTGGCGCAAAACTTCAAAGACGTTGCGTTCGCCATCGCTAACGCTCAAGCATTCGCTGGCGAACTCGAAGAATTCGGTCTTAAAGCGCCGCGCGATCGAGACTCAGCTCCAGTGGTTGGTGCGCGTGACAGAGACGGCAAGAAGTATGCGCTTCAGGACAAGTTTACGATCGAGTCATTGGAGAAGTTTGTGACCGATTTTATCAATGGTGCCATTGAACCGTTCCTCAAATCCGAAGATATTCCAGTTAATAATGAAGGAGCTGACGTTAAGACAGCTGTTGGCAAAAATTTCGACGAATTAGTGATCAATTCAGATAAGGACACGTTAATCGAGTTTTACGCGCCCTGGTGTGGACATTGCAAGAAGTTGGCGCCAACTTTCGAAGAACTCGGTAAACGGATTTCTCGCACTTTATGATAACAAGTAGTTTTTTTAATAGTTAATCATTAAGTTGATGTGATGAATGGTTTTTAATATGTCGAATGAAATTCATTGATTATAGTATTACCGCCCCAGTCTGACGACTATTATTATTTGATAATTATTTTATTTGATCACTAAATGGAAAACTAATCGATTATTGTTGTTGTTGTATAACAGGTGCCGCATTGAAAGATGAGCCTGGAGTACAAATAGTGAAGATGGACGCCACCGCTAATGACGTTCCATCGTCGTTCAATGTGCAGGGATTCCCAACCATATACTGGTATCCGCGAAGCAAATCGCCGCAACGTTACGAAGGCGGGCGAGAATTAAACGATTTCATCGAATACGTGGCGAAACATTCGACCGATGAGCTCAATGGTTACGACCGAAACGGAAAGCAGAAGCAGGCGAAGCAAGAGCTATAGATTTTTAGATAAAATTTAAGTTTTTTATATATATATTTAAATGACAAATAATTAAATGCGTGTTGGGTGTCATAGAGAGGGGAATTAAATATTACTAAACCATCAAATTTATTTCAAATGAGTTTTTTTGTATACAATTAATAAAATATATATCGATATAACGAAAATTAATTCTCGTTTGTGGTTATGATTTTCGAAATTTATTAAATTATTTTTACGATTTTAAATATGTTGGCTTTTGAAAGTTGAAGTTAATAATAAAATTCTTAACATGAAACAGTAAAGTAGGAAAGTTTTTTCGGTGTTAATGGTTAATTCTTTTTAACCGATGCTCATCTCGTAATTTGAATAAACAAGTTTTATTTTACCTGTAAATCAGAAGATTGTTTTTTTAAGTTACTTTAAGTCAAATTATCTTATAAGTAAACTAATATGTGTTATTTTATAAATTAACAATTAGTGGAGTTCAGAAAATTGGGGCAAAATTTTAAGCATTTTGTGGAAACATTTTAACTAATATTTATAAAATGGGGGCAAAAATAGGGCATTAAAATGTTTAAAAATCTTCAAATAACGTTTTAAAATTAAATTAGACTTAAATCTTAACTTGATATATCAAAGAAAACATTTATAAATTCAGTTTCTTATAAATACTGGAATAAATATTAAGAAAAAGCGATCAGACTTTTCTAACGTTACTATGAATTTTCTAAAGAACTAAGTGTTACTTTGGTGCGTTTTTGGTAAATTTTTAACTAACTTTTACTTAAAGTTAATTTATATTTTTGACTATTAAATAAAATTTTAGTATTAAAACTAATTTATTGATTACCTTTATATTAATCTTTAAAAAATTAGTAAAATACTAATTAAAAATGCTTTGTCAATGCTTTAACAACTGGTTTTAGTATTAAAACACAAAGTCTTGATTTAAATAAACCAATTTATATTCGCAACAAATAATAATTATAATACTGTTTTTGATTTTAATTAAAAAAATATCTTTCTTTTCCTTAATCGGTTCTCATCAGATGATACTCTAAAGTTAATTAGAGCGTGTTAATGAAAAAGAGATGGACTTTGTTTGCTTAACTTAATAATAACTTTTACAGTAATTTAAATCAATTATAAATAAATTTAAAAATTATTTTTTAAAGAAAATATATAGCAATTAACTGAATCCTTTAATTTCTAAATTTAGATTATTTATTTGATGAAAATTAAATATATAAACAATTTACTGTTTTTAGCATAAGAAACTTAAAAATATTACAAAAATTTCAAAATGTTGGCAAACAAGTAAATAAAGTGATAAATCACTTTATATAAATAACAAAATTTGTCTGTTTGTCTGTTTGTTTGTGGTATCCTTTATAGGCACCTCCCCTGGGGATCCCACCCCCTCAACACCTATATCAATGGATTCAGCTCGAAGAGAGAAGTGCAAATCCGGAAGTTTCAAGGTGGTGGGACCCCTCCTAAAAAATGGGGGTGGAAAAACTGATTAGCACTTTATTCAACTCTCCCGAACGTCCACCCCACGACACCTATATCATTGAATTCAGGTCGAAGAGAGTAAGTCAAGTAGGGGGATTTCGAGGTGGAAGGCACCCCCTCATACAGGAGCAGTCCAAAAAAATGTTAAAAAACCCTTCAACACATATATCATTCTACTCAGGTGCAAGTGGTGAGAAAAATGAGGGGTCACTCGAGGGGGTGGGCACCCCCTCATACAGGAGGGGCCCATAAAATTGTTAAAATACCCTTTATCACCTATATCATTCGAGTCATACACACAGTCGCACACACAGTCAAACACAGTCGTAAGCCGGTTGAGTCTGATATGGGCGGGGAGTCCGACATGGGCGGGGGGAGTCCGACATGGGCGGGGTGTCTGACAAGTGCGGGGGGAGTCCGACATGTGCGGAGGAATCCGAAAGGTTGGGGTAGTCCGACATGGGCGGGGGTGTCTTTCCGACATGGGCGGGTGGAATCCATTTACATAAACGTAAGCAATATTCGCCCACCGAAGGTGGGCTTTTTTCTAGTACAGTATAATATTCAAAAATTATTCAATTAGAATTTAATTATGAGTTTTTTCTCCTATTTGAGAATCAATAGTATCGATAGTTGTCGAATCGTTTATTGTTAATGTTGAACCAGTTATAGTTTGATCGCTTGTATTGTCTTAAATATTTAATGGAAGTTTAGTGAAAAATAATTACATAATGCAATACATTTCATATACGTTTTTTGTTTTCCATTTTCCTTATAAATAATTAAAATAATAACACCAATAATAATGATACATATAATCAAGAATAGTAGACCTAAAATCACATAAAATATGATTTTCGATTTGTTTTCGGTTTTAGTCGTTGATGTTATGTTATATAATTCCGGTGTAATTGTAATCCAACCGCAGTCGACAAATGTTTTCAGTTTATTTTGGTTGCACTAAAAAATTAACTTTTCATTTAAGTTCTGTATTCTTATGAAACTTAACGATTAGTATTCTTATAAAACTTAATAATTATTAGGGAAGTGAAAATCGTTAATTAACGATTCAGCTAAACACTAACCATTTCTATTAAAAACCACTTATTAACCCGAGTAAGACTCAAATTAAA
>JAQIXJ010001745.1:0-18883 GCA_034700185.1 Phthiracarus laevigatus | reverse complement strand
GCGTTAAGTAATAAACAATACGGTATTGAACTGAACACCAAAGTACTGTATAAGTATTTAGTTTAGTACTGCAATCTAAGCTTTATATGTTGACTGCACAAAGTTGAAGGGCATTTAAACTTAGACTAGTCGTACCAAATCAATAAGCTCGAGCGCACGCCATTATTTTTTATTTATAAAAATATGCAACATTTTGAACACTATAAAATTTTAAAATATGAATTTTATTTGGATATCTCCAATAAATCAATTTATTTATATTTATTTAACTATAGTTAAAAGATTTTTTAAAAAAATGATTCAAAAGAAAGCATAAACAAGAACGGGAACATTCATAGGGAGCTCACTTTTTCCAAACTGAACCCAATTCCCTAATACCACACGAATCACAATGCCGTTATCCCATTCTCGTGACCTCACAAAACCCTTTATAAATATAAATTTAAAATCCAGAACTGCTAACACCGGGAAGGACGGACGCATGGACGGACAGACAGACAGACATACTCAAAACAATAAGCTCGCTTTTTTAAAAAAGTGAGCTAAAAATAAAATAAAAAACAAGATGGTTAAGGTCACAATATCTGACTTTGCTATTTAAAAAATTTTATTTTTAATTTGAAATTACAAATAAATTTAAACATAAACATAAACTATCGCCAAAAAAATTTCGCGGATCAAAATGCATATCAGCAATGATGGGGTTATTGCCGCAAACAGACTGAATCAAATCAATTTGTTCAATAGTTAGCGGTGGTTCATGTTGTCTAACAGTAAACTGAACATTCGGGAGAACGGTTTCGATTTTGTTTAGTCGCGTTTCTATCCACTAAATCAATGAGTTTTATATTGTGTTCAAAAATTTCAATAAAATTACTGAGAACTCAGTCGGGAATAGTTGTCGTAATGCGCGTCTTACATGCGGGCATAAATGTTTATTCGTCTGTGATTATATGGACAGTATCGATGACCGCAACTCGAAATCTCCGATTCAATAAACATATCGTAACACTAGACTGTCCAGAAAGTCGAACATTTTTGTTCTTTTTACTGCTAAGCGCGCGATTGACATACATTGTTGAAACTTATGGAACACAAGGGTAGAATGAGACAAAACTGGGGTGACTATGGTTTTAGTATGGTTTTTTGGTGTCTTATAATCGTTCACATTTTGAGGTGCATCGGATCAAAGTGGAGATATGATGATTGGAAATTGGCGTAATTGGGATATTACGTACACAACAAAATACTGTATCAAAATAGTTTGTATTGCATAATATAGGGCCAGCTTTCAGTTTTAGGGCACTATTCTCTTGAGATACTGAAAGCCAAATTTACTTTTCGGTTTATTTAACTTTATTAAAGTAGAACTACTCTCACTTTGAGTACAGTAAAACAGAATTTGGTTAAAACAATGATTTTGCTCAATATTTTAATTATAAGCGCATAAACATTAATAACAGCAACTAAAAAATACGCTAAATTACAATGAAACCTAATGGCTCGAAACTAATTTATTTTCTTTGGTATTACTCTATTACTTCATTATACTTTATAATATAATTGACTTCAAGCTTATAATATTATTTACTGTTGTGTTTGACTAATAAATAAACAGACTCCACTTTTCTTTCATTGGTTCAATTGACCATTTATTTAATCCTCTTTTATCATTATTGTTAACAATTGAGTATTTTCTAGTCTTAAGTTGAGCGGTCCTTACAAACACTCACTCGTAAGCTTATTTCATCAAAATGAAAGTTATTTGCGTTATACTTTAATTTTAATTTATATAATTGGTCACATAAATTCAATTGATTTTACATAAAAATTTAAAATCCAAAAGTTTAATAGAAATATAGTCAGTATTCAGTGTTGTTTGCTATAAATAGTGAGTGTTTTATTTTTCTGTTCCCCACTTAAGTCTATTTTCCATTCACATCAATGGATTAACTTAAGTGACTGCGAAACACTTGGATGAAAACACTGGAAATACTGATAGTGGACATAATACCTCGTAAAGATTTTGATTGCCTTCATTCACAATATTATAGCGATCCACTTTGATCCCTCGACGGCAACATTTTGATACAATTCCAATAAGAGGTACTCTTTTTCTCTATAGTGTGTTGTTTGCATCTTTCTCTCATTATCGCCTTCTATGTCATACATTTAGATATTTTCCCGATTCTCCCCATTCAAGTGGACTATCGTTATATAGTTAGAACTCCCTAAACGCTTATATCTTAACAATTCCCAAACTCATTGCACAACTGATTTACAATTCAATGGGTTTACGTTAATTGCAGTTTACATTAGTATAATAATCATCAAAATTCTCATCGTTTTCGCGGATTAAACTCAATAAATATTATTAAAATTATTAAAAAATAGAATAAATAGCATTTCTAAAATTTAGCACTAAAATATTATTTAATATTTTCTCCTTTTAGGAGAAGGAGTTAAATGGATCTTAATATTATTTTGTTTACTTACGTTATTTAGTTTTAATTAACGCTAGTTAGAGATGAGCAGATTCTCGATACTGCAAATATTGCTTTAATAAATATCGAATCGAGTACTCTATTACGATTCATGAATGCATTATGCAATACTTAATTCAAAGTTATAATACTAGAAATACCCACACTAATCATTTTCCATTTAATAAACATATTTTCATTCATTCCTTAATCTAGTAAAGATATTAAGCCAGTGTAACGTTTCATATTGATTATTTTACCAGTTAAATATTGTTGCATCGAACACGTATTTCTCATGGTATTGATACATTAATACATACAAAAAAACTTTTTTCAGTTATTGTTAGGTAATAAATAGGGCTTTGAAAATCGTTAGAAAAAGAGTGACAAATCGTTTGTTAATCGTTAGAAAAAAGTCTCAAAATCATTAGAAAAATTCGTTATAAATTTTAGATACTAAATTAATTTAAAAAGGATTTATAGTTATATAAACCCTAAAATATATCATTGAAAACCTTACTATAACAAAAAATTACTTTAAAATAAAATCTTTAGGTACAGAAACTATTGATTATAATAATTAATATTTTCAGAAATCACTTATTCTAAATAAATTTATCCAAAACTTTCATCGAACGCGTTTCGTAAATTTTAAATGAGAATATTTTTGTATCATCTTATTTATTTATATAATTTTTAGTACATTTTAAGCTAAAATACTTGAAATCGTTAGATATATTTAAAATCGTTAGATTCGTTAAAAATTTTGAAGTGAATTTTAGACCTACAATGTTAATATCAAGTTATATATAGTTCTAATTAAGTAATTCTGTTGAAAAACTGAACCGTTAATTAACGATTTTCAAAGCACTAGTAATAAACATTAAAAGTAGTATATACTTTAGTATTGTAGGAGAACGTGTCGGAGAATGGAGATTATTATATTAATATACCTATATATAGTAATTTTAATTATATGTTTAAAATCAATGTATTGGGATACTCACCTTATTATAGGAATATCAATTAAATTTTTGGTGCTAAGCTTACAATTTGATCCATTAAATTCAAATTATCACTAGACTTCATCGATTTATGTTACATAAAGTATAGACAGAATGTTGAAGCAAATACCACTAAAAATTTTAATTTAATATTGTGTTCAACTAATTTAATTAAGTTATTGAGGTAAATGCTAAAAACGTGTAACCAAAGTGTCTCATAATATTAACACAACTAAACTTGATTCTTATTTTCAACTCTGATTGATTCTGATATTTTTTTTGAATTTAATAAACAAACAAAATTTACAAAAAACTAGTTTTTATTAATAAAACATTAGCTAAAAATAAAATTATGTTAATGTAAGTATTATTGATAATTTTAAAATAAATTTAAATTTTTATTTTAGACTTTTAAGTTATACTTTCTTACTTTTCCAATGTTTTGGTCAGTGACACCCAAACCCTACATTATTTTATTTTAAGGAAAGCGTCAGATTTTAAAACAAGTGATTAATACGATCAAATATTTATAATCAATATTTTTAAAAATTTTTGTAAAAAAAGATATTTTATAGTTTAAAAACAATTAATTAAATCGCTTACGAATTCAAACAAACGTATTGAATAGCTTAAGAATGGTTTTTTGATCAAAGGTATCAAATTTTAAGTATTATAAGTTGATACTATCGTTAACTTGTAATTCCTAATAGCATACATTAAAACATAAATTTATTAGAGAATGGTAATGTGACACGTATCGTAGATATAAATTTATATTGCGTGATCAGTTAGATTTTACGCGATTAATAATAGTATATGCAATAAGCATACACTATAATTATTTATAGTATTGAATAACTTTTATTTAAATTAAAATATGCGATTTGTATCGTTATTATAATCAATTAAATGCATATACGGTGTAACAACAATTAAATGATCATAAAGGTATAGTTTAGATTAAAGTTGCCATCTGTTCATTATTTGTTACGAAATGGACCGCTAAATTGAAATTAAATTTTAAATCTATGCCGCAAAACGCATTTAAACCGCAAACCGTTATGGCGAAAAATAATAATTAATAAATGCTGAGCATGAAAAATTTTATTTATCACTTGATAATTTTTCACTTTAAATAGTGCTTAAACTTTACTTATTAATTTGCATAAATAAATTTTTTGTGTATATTGTGATTTTTTTACATAGGGACTTTTAAAAACTATAAAATTCATAAAGTTTCCTTTTATTTATAATTATAAGTTCACCTTTCCAAGGCTTTTGATTATTAGCTTCTGATAAACTATAATTTAATCCTTTTTAAAGTGCATAATTTGGCGGCAAAAATTTAAAAATTGATTTTTTGCTACGAATATTGATTTAACCGAAACTGATAATTTTTAAAAAAATGTAGGTTTAAACCACAATTAAATTAGTTTAGACCGTATATTTGCGAGTCCAGACCAGAGCAGATCAGACCTTAGCGTTAGTTTATTAGGACAATACGTTAGTTTTATTCAGTAGTGATGTCATTCAGTTGGTGTTGCATTGTTTGTTATTTGCAGCTATTTTGGCATTCAAGTCACGCTAACTAAAACTCTACTGGATGCCAATGCAATGCTGATGTTGATGTTGATGGTGTACTCGATGCTGGTGTGTGTGTGTGTGTACATGCATGTGTGAAGAATGCTAAATTTATAATAATAATAATAATAATAGAGGCAATGATTGTGAATGTCAGGCCAACTTGAACAACGGATTTCCAATTTCCATCGTTTAAAATGTGACACGAATTCTTAATTATGCAATTCATGATTATGTTTACAGTAGAGAGTACTTTAGGTTTTTATTTATGTTTGAGATGATGTTGTGAAAGCATGAATTCTCTACAACTCATAACTATTACCTCAATTCAATCGATTTTCCGCAAATCTATCATATCATGTCCAGTAAATTATAAATCTTAATTTTATTATTATTTTACATTTTTCATATTTACATGTTTTTATATTTTTTTACCACAAAATATTGACATTTTTTTAAGTGCTTAGATTTAAACCAATCTTTAAATTGGTGATTGGTTTTAGTAAATTATTCAACACGGGAAAATGTAATAAATTTAAAAATGATTTTTCGAAAAATTCTACAAAAAATTCTTTACCAAAAAAGCTTTGATTCTTTACCAATTACTTCCCAGCATTACAAGTTTTACTCTAAAAGTTGAAATTTTGGGACAAAGATTTTATAAACTGCTAGAAACTGCTGAAATTGTTTACTGAAATTGATGTAAAAATTACTAAACATCCAGAAACCAAAATAAAATAAGTTTTATAAAAAAATATTACATTATATTAATAAACGAGATCGAAATGGGTATAATTAGGTAAAGGATTTTCCGGGACTAAACACTGGTTTAAACGGGAGAAAAAAGCGAACAAAAATATGCCAAAAATAGGATTAGATCCGGGAAAATGTTATTGTTATTATGAAAAATTTTAAGAAATTACAAAAAACGAATTGAATTGAATAATTTTGAACTTAAAGAATTTGATTTACTTTAGTCCTAATTATTTAATTGTTAAATTTCTTAAATTTAAAAATTCAGCTTTTGTTTTATTTCGGTTTGGACTGGTTTGAAAACCTCTTTTAAACCATCAAACCATTTGCAGAAATATAGTAAAGCAGTATGTTATATATATGTATAACTAGAGATAATCGTTACCGGCTGTTAATGACTGCCGTTTTCAAAATTATTTACCTGTCAAAGTTTCTCTTTATACAGATAAATACCGGCAAAATATAATTTATAGTTTATAATCGCTTGTAATAACATGTTTTTATAAGCGTTATTTTATAAGTACAATTACATTATTTGTTTATCGAACTTTGCAGAGCAGATATATGGATTTGGATCTGTCTGTACGCCTGTTCGTATGACTATCCCCGTCCGTGCACACTTATATTAATAAAGGGATTTTGTTCTTTATATTAATAAAGGGAATTAATTCTTACATTAATTAAAGGATTTAATTCTTATATTAATTAAGGGAATTTTATGTCAAAAGGGACAAAAATGGTCATAAATAAATCGAAAATGACCAAAATTGGGGAAGGCGAGCTCCCGTTTTCTGTATTAAAATATTCAAAATTATGTCAATAATAGCCAAAATAAGGTAAAAATTGTCTAAAATTATGTCCAAATCGGGTTCAGGGGATCCGTTTTTGTATTAATTAAGGGATTATATGTGGTAAAACAGTTAAAATCGTTGGGAGGGAGAAGTCTTGGAGAAAATAGTCTTGGCGGGAGATTCCATTTTTATAGTAACATTATGGGCAAATATGGCAAAAGTAAAAAATATCGAATAAAAATATCCAAAAACTCTAAACAGGAGATTCCAATTTTATAGTAATAATTTGGACAAGATGCTATTAAAGCATACATGCTTTTATTAAACTAAAACCATATGTGAATAGCAAGCGCAACAATATTTTGTATGGAGTTGTACCTTCCGCACTTTTAACCCGCCTTAACCTCCCTTAAACTAATTATTTTGAAAATTTCTCTAGTTTTGCGGAGTGCTCAGTAGATTGGCCATAATTTTTCTGCTTGTGAGGTAATCGTATCTATTACCGTTTGGTCAGAAAATACGGGCAAAAAACAGCCTTACGAAATTAAAAATATTAGATAATAATGATTAAAATGGTGTAAAAATAGCCAAAATTCTTGGTGGAAGCTTCAGAAAAAAAAACTTAACTTAAATAAAAATAATATAAATTAAAGTGAGGGGGAGGGGGAAGTGAAGGGGAGAGAGGGAGAGAGAGAGAGAGAGAGAGATTGTTAAATTCAATAATTCAAAATAGTATTTGCTAATAATTTTTCAAGTAAATTTTTATAAACCGCATGCAAGGTATCATGCTAGGATAAGTATTATTAAGTTCTATCCAACCAAACTACGAGCGCCTACATAAAGCCCCGGTCCAGAAATGAAAAATAAGATGTAAACGTTTTAAGTACTGTATACGTCCAAAAAATTGCTAGAAAAGGGTTAATTAAAATAAACAATACCATCAAAATTTAATCAAATATTAATAATCCGTGCGAAGCACGGGCTGAAACCTATTAGTATAAATAATTTTAGAGCAGAGTATAATGATTTATCTTTTAATAAAGATAAATTATCTATTTTAAAAACAACTGTTTATAGTGATTACGTTTTTTATGTCGCTAATAATTTGGTTTATTTAAAAAAATTAATTAAAATCATGTAAACGAAATGAAATTTTTATTAATTGTCTATGATTTTAAATAGTTTTGTTTGGTCTGAATTGGTTTACATAATTAATTATTGTAATGGTTTGGATTGGTTTGTTAAATGTCAAACCATTAGCACCTTTAATAAATTGGGTGCTCTTTAGAATTTAGTGAGTATTTAGGTAAAATTTTACTAATTTGGCAAAACCGGAAAAACAGGGAAATAAAACAACTTTTAGTTAGTAATTTTTAATAATATTAATCTACCAGTTATAAAAACAAATGTAAAACACTGGATTTTTCAGGAAAATTCTTTCCCTTTTAATGACTAATATTATTAATCTTATTAATAGTTTTGTGTACTCAAACAACAGATTTTTAATCTGCGATCCCTTATCGATAAAACAAGTCTCAAAAAGGATTTATTAATAAAACGTTTTTATTTAAATTAATTAAAATATTGTCCAGTATTTAAAATTCTAAATTGGTTTTAAATAAAATCACAAAAAGTTTCCGTGAAAAAAAAGAATAATTTATTGAATTGATTAGTGTTTTAATTACTCTAATTTTTGAATAAATCAAGTAATTATTGATGGAAATGTAGAAATTGTAGAAATATAGTTTTGAGCAAGTATTTTGCCGAATCGATTTTAGTGTGGTATAGATGCCGGTGTCTGGTAAGAGCGTGTTTGACGTCAACCCCAATCATTGGCATTCAGTACAATGCGTGAGTACATGTACCTTAAAGATACGATTTGGTGATCATTACTGAAAATGCCATTTAGTTTTCCTAATAAATGGATGTTCGGTCATAATTAAAGCGTTTATCAAAATTCAAAACTCATTTAAAGCCCAAATGAATGTTTTAATTACACAAATATTAATGTATGCCAGCGTTAATATAAGCTAACGTTAAATATTGGATTCCAGTTGTTTATGAAAGTAAAATATTGGAATACCAAAAAAAACATATTAATATTTAGTGTTTAATAGGTTTGTTCTGTACATATATTTGCGTATGTATGGCGCGTACATTCAAATGTCATATTAATTATTAATTGGCAAAAGAATAATTGACAATTCTCTGAATTCTATACACACATGCTTCCCATTATCTAATGAGTTTCAATTATTACCACTATTTTCTAGTTTCCAATAATATAGGCAGATATAGGTTTGTATTCAAATACTTATAAGCTTAATCCTGTATCTGATATTCAAAAATAATTAATAAAAATTTATGATAATTATAATATATATTCTAATTCTTTCGTCCAACAAAAGAATCAATTTATTAGCCGATATAAAGTGTTTGCGTGAGCCTATAATATAAACTATTAAGAGAAAAATTGCTTTTTTAAATTAACATAATTTTTCTTGAATTAATATGAAAGCTCAGTTTATTCACACACACCTGCTCTTAAAACTTTGAAAAACTTTAAGCAAAATAGATAATTACAGATTGATAGTATTGTAAGCGTATTTCATTCCATAAATTTTTCACAGTTTTGAGAACTTCTTTTGCTAATTTGGATAACAAAATAATTAATTAAAAAAATAAGTCTAAAATATGAGTTAATTATATCTTTAATAGTAAATTTTTTATTTCAAGAACCAGAGTGTATTATTCTATTTTTATAAGTTTTACTTAATGTTTACTTATTTACGGTATTATTTAAAATTATTAAACAAATGGTAATATAACAGAAATAATATAACCAAAGTTAATTTTTTATCTGAAGAAACAAATATAAATACATTCATATATTTTAATTAATAGAATTTTGGAAATGAGAAAAGAAAAAAGTAGAGACGCTGCAAGATCTAGACGTGGCAAAGAAAATCACGAATTTTATGAATTGGCAAAAATGTTACCATTGCCTGCTGCTATAACATCACAATTAGGTAATGCATTATTAGGTAATTATATAAAACAATTTTCACATTTAATTAATGGTATTAACTTAATATTTACATAAAATAATATTTATAAATTTTTAGCTTACTTTTTTTGTCTAAAAAGCCAAGCAAATACTTTTCACCATGTTTGCAGTTTTATTCAGTATTAATAAAGGGATTTTCACTGATTTCTTTATATTAATAATGGAATTTGGCTCTTTAAGAAAACATCAGGAAAAACTAGTTAGATATGAGACTTTTAAATAAATAAATTTGATCTGAAAAGAAATTGAGCTATGAATGTGTATTTCTTGTTTATTTGTGCATTTGAATGGATAGCGATTTAATTATTAATTAATACAGTGTTTAGAGTATTGAGTTTTGTGGTTTTTCACAATTTCCTTATTTGCAATTTTGCCCGTTTGATAATTTATAAAAGTATCTGAAAACATTGCCAAATTATTTTAAATAAATCTAACTATACATTTATAAATTATAATGAATTATGAAAATACTCGAAGCTTTTTTTTAAAATTACAGATAAGGCTTCAATAATTCGACTGACGATCAGTTATCTAAAATTACGTGATTTTTCAATGAATGGTGAGCCTTCTTGGCATACATCAAATGGAGCTAACAGTACACTAAAGAGTAGCAAAATTTGTAAGTTGAATATAATCGTGAAATGTGACTCAATCCGAATCAATAAATTAATAAACTTTTTAATCTCTATGCATACTTTGCTTATTATTTTCTAAAGTAAAACAAAAATTACAGTGCAAACTTTTTTAACGTTAAACAAAAATGGTGAAATAATTTATTTTATTTTCGCATTAAAGTGAAATACAATAAATTGTATTTAAATATTAGAAATATAATACGTTGAACATATTTTTGTTAATAATGTTTTCGTATGTGGAAATGTTGTTGCAGTGATTGTAAAATAAAAAAAGCCAAAAAACTCATTTGGATTTGTTTCTGCGTGATTGCTGTGATAAGATTGACAATTTATTTTCATGTCATACACTGAATGGTCTTACTATCAGTAACATTAAGTTTATACTGGCGTTTACGGTATTACTATGAATACTTATTTATTGAAACAATATGGAAAACTCCTGCTAAGGGCTGACAAGAGAGTGGGGCAAACTTTTCCAATATTATAGCGATATAAGATAATAGTTGAATGTAATTTATATAGTGTCAGAGTAGGAGATGATATACTTCATGGTATTAGGGTTTACCGCTATGAATACCAGCCAAAAAAGGATTTACTAACTTGATTATGATTGATAGGGGACCGGCTATGTTGACATTTCCACAAATAATCGAGTTATTAACGCTTCAATGCTATTGACGGCAATATTGAAGGGAAAAGCGAATGTTCAATATTAGCTAAAATTGGCAGGAATTGATATATTGTTCTACTTTATTATACGCACACACAATAACAATCATTACCCAAATGTTAGTATACTATTCTATATTATAAATTCTAATCTAAGCTTATGAGCATAACGTTATTTGCCTATTAAATACTAACTAATAAATTAATTAATTGTTTCACAAGTCTCAACATATTCCAAATCCAAAAATTGTAATTATCTATTGTATAAAAGAATTTTATATAATTTTCTGTGTAAATATAGTTGAAATAATCAATTTTAGACATGAAATTAAGGCTTGATTGTCCCCAAGGTTTGGTGCACTGTTATTCTTCACTTTTATTTGTCACCCGCTTTTCCCTTCAATAAATTTTCGTTGCAACAATTTCCTTCTCTTGTTATCTCCTTTCACTGAACGAATCGAATAAATGAATAAATGATTGCTAAAATTACGACCTATGGGTTCATTAATAGACTTTATTTTTCCATGTTTCCATTTTGTACTAACTTCTATTTAACTCAAATATGAGTTCGATATATGTCAACAACGATTAAAGATATTAAATTATGAAATATTTGTTGCAATCAATTATAAACGAATGAATGAATTAATGTTGACAGGTAACGTGTTTGAAGTACATCAGGGCACTCATATCCTTCAATCACTCGATGGTTTTGCTTTTGCATTGGGACAAGACGGAAGATTTCTTTACATTTCGGAAACTGTGTCCATATACCTTGGTCTTAGTCAAGTAAGGCTTCCAAATCAGTAATACTGTATTATTATTCTATATAATATTATGACATCACTAATTATTTTAGAATTATGTTTTTATATTTATTATCAAATAATTAAGAAAGAAACAAAAAATCATTCGTATTTAATTTATTTTTCTTCGCTTAGAATTCAAAGATTTAAAAAACATAGTTTAAAGCGCGATTATTACTTAATATTCATTTATATGTTTTTAAGTTATTAAAAACCATAATTCTATAATTAGACTATTGCTTCATTCAAAATTCCATAAGAACATATTTAACATTATTAGAATATATTAATTCTCATAATTATAGTATTCATACCGTTATTATGAATGAGCAATTTAAGAAATTCTCACTTTGATTTAAATACTTCAATAGGTTGAAATGACTGGTTCAAGTCTTTTTGATTATACTCATCCACAAGATCAGGCAGAACTGGCGGAACAATTAGGTAAGCAAATCTAAAAGCTCTAGATTTGAAACCACCAGTGAATTTTAAAATAAACTTTTAAGAGCAAACACAATTAGTTGTGTAAATAAAGAAATTTACTTTTTAAGGTTATGTGCTGTATAAAATAAGGTTCATTTGATTTTTGTTAGCCTAGCATAATATATTTACTTTTGTTTGAAATATTTCATTCGAAAAGTTTTCTTCGTTGATTCAATTTTTTTATGAAACCAAATGCAAAAAAAAACATTTATATTTATGTTAATATAGATTTTTTAGACAAAATGTGATCGGATTGATAAAATTAATTCTTTACAATCTTTTTCCTATTTTTTACTAAAATTGAGTACAATAAGAAGCATTTTTTTTAAAAGAAGCTGTTAAAGTAATTTTTTTGAAACTATTCATAGCCAGTGAAATTTTCAAATTAGTGACATAAAACAAAAATTTTAAAAAATGCAAATTTCTGTTTTTAACTCAAATTATAATTAAGGACAGGTTATTTTGAATAGAAAAAAATGCATATTAGTCGGTTTTCTAGTTAAATAAACATCGAAAATTCGGTCAAGTTTTCGATTGAGATTTAACCATGTATTAATGAAAAGTTCATTAAATCCAATTGCACTCAACATTAAAAAGTTTGCATGAGTAAAATAGTTGTTTTTAAAACTTTTATGAACAGAGAATATGATGAACGTTGTCACCCGAAATAGACAGCAATATGTTGTAAGCTTATGCTCAACAAACTTTGTAAAGTGAAATTTTTAATATTCGGTTTCTTTAATTCAGAATTATTCAACTTGTTTAAAACGCTATATTTGCTTATTAAATGATTATTTAAATTATTATTGATTTTTTAAATTCTTGGGTTCTAATTAATAAACGTACACGATTTACTAATTTCTATTGAAAACTCTTATTTCGGTATTTTTGATCATAAAACTCAAAAATCAGTTATTCTTATTAAATAAACTCTAAATATATGCTCTAAAAGCTTTTACTTTAACCTAATTTTTAAATAACAAAACCTTGTTCTGTTAAAACCGAAAGTTCCTTTGCTAATTATCACTAAAATTCGGAACTAAAACATCAAAATTTCGGTCTTAAATTCGAATAAAAAATTTTCGGAAAAGTTTTTATCAATAAATTAATAGTTATACAAATTAATTGTTGTTTCGCAGACATAAGACAGTCAGAAAATTACTGAAACAAATTATGTTTAACTGCTTAATTGTTGTTTTTGAATTATTTGTCGTTTATATAATAAAATTTATTACAAAAAACTCATATTTTTCTAAAATAAACGTTTCCTCTAAAAACTCATCGAATTTCAACAACATATTTTCATTTATTTGTAATATTTGGAAAAAAATCGGCAAAATTCTGAAGTTTTAAAATATACTTCTATTTGGGAGTTTTCTGAATTTTAAAATTTATTTGTAATAAGATATTTAATTAATATATTTTTAATTCCGCAAGTTTTAGTTAATAATAAAAAAGTCGGATTTCCAAAAAAGTCTAAGCTCTGATCATCACATTGTAACTAGTAAAAGTGTACTCCAAATGTCAGGTCACCTGAGGATATTTGACAATTGGACTGATTTATAAATTAAAATAAGTGTTACGGGTCTTGTTTAGACTGTCCAAACGTAAAAATTTTTAACCTCGAGCCCGACATCAGCCAGATAGATTGAGACGAGTCCCAGCTCGAGTACAATTCTTTTAAAAAAATTAAAGCCAGACCCGGTCCAACAAATCATAGGTCGGGCACTCGTTCCGATAAATAAAACTTGTAGTATTAGCTTAAATACACGATAAAAACTTTGCTTTTTGTTGTATAATGTGATTGATTTAATTGTTTTAATGTTATTAATAAATTAGAATTTCCAAACTTCGTTTACATTATCAATCTTTTGGATAAAATTTTTTTGTTTCCTTTTAAAACTATAGGCCCGACCCAGCGATAGTTTTCTCTAAGGCCCGAACTCGCCCGATGTTTTTACTTTAAAGCCCGAACCCAACCCGATCAGAGAAATTGTCAGTGGTCCGAGAAGGCCCGAAAATTCGGGGGCTCGCTCGTAAGTCTAGTCTGATTCCATTAAATTCGCACAAAATTAATTTTAACTAAAAATACGGCTAATAGAAAATTATAAAATTTTAATCTATTGCCTAAAAAATAATTTTTAAAAAGTCTTAAATTTTATTACCATTTAAAATACGCTTATATTTTGAATTTAGCTTTGATAAAGGAGCTGACTTAGAATTAATAAAATAAGGGTTCTAAATCTCATTTGGAATTATCAACAATTCAATAGGCAAGATAATTGTACTAAAAATATTTATGGATTGATTAACCCAAAGTGATGGATAATTTATCACAGAGACTAACTAGTCTTTCGGAACTAAAACAAAAATTTTGGGCAGGAAATTAAATTGAGACAAAAAATTACTATTTTTTAAAAATATTCGGAAGTTTTCGGATATAATAAAATTGATATCAACATGTGTCCCAAATTCTCTTGGTGTATGATTAACTTTCTAATATTCCCAAAAATTTCTAAAATTAGAGTCGTTTAACTGATCGGATTTAAGCCAATTTTTTTTGGCTATTGTATAAAGTTAAAAATCTCCATTTTTCCAAGAGAAACTTCATGTTTTACAATTGTTTCAAAGGCAATTTTTCATTTAAGTCTATTTTCTGAAATTTAAATTAGTTTGATTTTATTTGTAATTAGTTATTTTAATCATGTATATTAAGATCCAAAAGTTCTAATGAATAATAAAATAATCGAATTTTCGAAAAGTTGGGACTCTTCTTATCAGTTCGGATCTGTTTGATTAAATTTTGGTAAAAGTTGGGTGGGTTCTGTTTAAACTTATTAATCAATTACGATTTTGAACCTAAATCAAAATCGTTTTTGACTATTTGTTTGTCAAATAACAATATTAAATATGCAATAATATTATTATAAAAAATTAATTTTTAATAAATTAATATTCGATTAGGTATAAGTGTGTCGAGTTCAGGATCTCAATCACAACTAAGTTCATCACCACTTCCTCCCGCATCAGTTGGTTCGAGCGCAAGCAATGAATCAGATGTTGGAACGGCATACTCAAACTCTCATAATCATATTACCACCAGCGGTTCAAGTGATACAATGGAGAGACAATTTTGCATGCGTATGAAGTCAACGCTAACAAAAAGGGGATGTCAACACTTTAAATCTAGTGGTTATCGCGTTGTTCATATCATCGCTCATTTAAGACCCGAAATGCATCAAAGGAGAGACACCAGTGCATCCACAAAGATTATTGGATTGGTGGCAGTGGCCATCGCGCTTCCACCACCATCTATTAATGAACTTAGACTTGAGTCGGATATGTTTGTCACAAGGCTTGCTCTTGATTTTCGAATAGCACATTGCGAACCCAGGTATATATCATTTATGCTACTCTGACATACTCTGACACTTAAACTTTTATTCTTTATCTTATCAGTACCATAAAATCTCATTAAAAGTAAAAATAAATATCTCATTTTGTCGTCCTTAAACATAAAAATGACGACTATGAATGTCAAATCCAATCAATATCAATCACAAACTTCCTAAAATTTAATATTCTTCCGTAACAACCTTACTATTCTGTCAGATTCTTGCATTTTCTTGAAATAATTTATAATTATTTTGTTATGATTTTTATTACAAAATACTGTTTTAAGTATGTTTATTCAGTATTTACAATATAAACTCAGCAATCTTTTATAACTTTATGCTAAAAAACATTTAATATTTTTCAAAGAAATTACAACGACTTAAATAATTAAATTAAGTCAAGAATTTATATAATTCGATTAATATATTTGAATATTTCTTAGGGTCACAGAACTTCTAAATTATACTTCAGAGGAACTGACTGGACGAAATATGTATTCACTAATACATGGACAAGACGTGATGCAAATAAGAAAATGTCATTTAGATCGTATGTTTATTAATTTATAATTATATCTATAGTTAATAGCAATAGTTTTATGATAAGAAAGTAAATAGGAAATGAATTTAAATAACTACGCTTAGATATATTTTAATTACCAGATATTTGATTGAAATATAAATGTATTAAAATTGTGCATTAATTTTCTAATTTATTTTGGATTATATATGATTGAAAATTTAATTTAGTGATACATAAAGGACAAGTGATGACAAATTATTATCGAATAATCAATAAGTGTGGTGGGTTTACTTGGTTGCAAACTTGTGCCACTTTAATATGCAATAATAATAATAATAGCAAACAAAACAATACCACATCACAACCAACTTCAACATCTAATACAACCAGTCCTCATAATAGTGGTAATGAAGAACAAGAACAAAGCATTATTTGCGTTAATTACGTTTTGAGGTATTCACTCAATTATCAATAGTTTTTATTTAGTTTTCATATAAATCTTTTGAATATACATTGAAATAAAGCCAAATCGAGTATACAAATGTGGTAATGGATGCAATCCAACTTAATAATGGTTTAGTGTCAAACACAGGAACAAACCAATCTCCAATTGTAACCAAAAGAACAACACCTAAACGTTGTAATTCAAGTTCTACCACACCATCGCCAGAC
Organism: Phthiracarus laevigatus; assembly: GCA_034700185.1. Taxonomy (NCBI): domain Eukaryota; kingdom Metazoa; phylum Arthropoda; class Arachnida; order Sarcoptiformes; family Phthiracaridae; genus Phthiracarus; species Phthiracarus laevigatus. Next base: position 2,021 of record JAQIXJ010001745.1, on the reverse strand, counting down.
GCTTCTCAAATTAGTATTTCTCAAAGTGTAGATTCGCACACTTCTGGGTCACAACCATCGCTACCACAACATTCACAATCACAGCCACATCCACAACCACAACCATCATCATCATCATTAGCAGCATCATCATCAACAACGGCAACATCAGCCACTTCATCATCACAAGCAACAGTATCAGTATCAGTATCTCAATCAGCGAACGGTTCACCGCATTCTCATTCTCCAGTGGACATGAATTTGGGTGAAGGTGCCAAAAGACGGAGATTCAATTCTAGTCCAGTTCGCCCGTGGAAGTCTCCATCACCTCCAGCCGTATGTCAACTGGGATCGTCTCCACCATCAGTGTCTGGAAATCCATCGTCAACATCGCTGTCGTCGTCGTCTGCATTGCTTCGTCACAATGTGATCAGCGTTATCCGCGAAACACCTGCAATACTCAAGCCTCAAGTTGTGGCGCCAACATATCATCCTCACGTTCATCATTATCATCCATTAGTAGATCCGTACGCAGCCGCTTATCATTTGTACAAAAACGGCAGCAGTGGTGCGATGGGAGCACCTGCTACTCCAACAGCACCGGCATCCACATCGCACCATCATTGGGGAGCTTATAATTAATCAAAATATTAATTGTATTAATTGCACTCTTAATACTCAATTATTGCAGTGTCACTGTCACTGTCACTGTGAATACTCTCACAAATACCAAACACTAAACACCAATACAACACTTATATTCTATGCAACAAACACTAACTAATTGCTAACTATTGAAAACTTAAGTTTAGTATAGCTTACCGTAAATGCTGTCAACAGAACACAATCACACCAATCTTTAACTAATTAAAATTGCTAACTGATTACATTAACACATAAAATATCAGTTTAATTTGATCTTCATATGTGACTTTAAATTATATTCTAATAATACATAAAAGATTAACATTTCCGGTGTAATCAAATTAAGTCAAAAAAATATATGATTTTCTTGTATGTGAATGCACTCATTTTTTAAGTTGTATTGAAAATTAAATTTTATTAAGTGTTAAAAAGTTGTTGTCTTATAATTTTAATTTTGTGAATTTTTAAAATAATTTAAAATAAAATGTAAATTAACATATATTCATTAAAATATTATTTAAAATGCAATGAAAAAACACAGGATATGAAAAAACATATTTTGTTTTGATATATTTATTAATGACTCTAATATAAAAAACAAAATAAAATTTTTTTAATTATCCATAATTTGTTTTTATAAATAATGTTAAATATAGCTTGTATCTCAATCTGATTTCGTATTGCTATAAATTGGGATATCCTATTAAAGATGCATTGTATCCATTTGCATAGTTACTGTAAGTTCTGTAGTTAAAATATTTTGAAACAATTTACAAACTTTTGGTAGAAAATGACAACATTTTTCATCAAAATCAATTAATTTTTTCATATGAAAGGTGTGTTGGCGCGAGAGTTTCACACTTACTTTACTACTAGTTTCCATATAAAAGTATTGTATTTATAGCAAAACCATACGCGTACAACAAAAATTATGGTTTTATAAATGCTATTATCTTCTTCTACCAACGATTGGCTTAAGACTTAGATCAATCGATTCCTTTAATCATTAGCTTTCAAATGATCTATATATTGTTAATTGATCCAAAATGAATTAAATGAAAAACTGATGGATCAATTAACAATATACATGTCTTTGAAAGCTTACAATTAAAGGAATCGATGGATATAAGTCTAAGCCAATAGTTGGTAGAAGATAATAGCATTTAAAACCATAATTTTTGTTGTACGCGTATGTTTTTGCTAATAAGCTTACAATACAAACTAGTAAATTCAAACTTTTATATGCAAACTAGTAAATTAAGTGGAAAACTCTCACATTATATGTTATTAGTAGGGCGTTGAAAATCGTTTGAAAAAAGCGTACAAAATCGTTTATTAATCGTTTAATAAAAAGGGTTAAAATCGTTTGATAAATCGTTTGAAAAATTTTTAAATTT